>QVOA01020019.1:0-73652 GCA_014825685.1 Pseudomyrmex cubaensis
TATATATATATATATATATATATATATATATATATATATATATATACATATATATATATATATATATATCTCACGCTCTGTCTCTCCTTCCGACACTCTCTTCCTTCGCTCCTCCACCCCATCGCGCACTCTCTCCACACTCTCGAATGTATCGTAGTGTATTCTCTCATACGGACTCGCCTCACGGTAGAAACTCTCGTATAAGTGTGTCCATACCGGGTGATCACCCAGAAAGCAGACCCGGCTCGGCGTAGCCTCAGGTCAACGCTTCCGAATTCGCAAGCCGTGGATCCCCGCATTGTCGAAATCCCCGGCCGGCCGGTATTGTTTCGCGCGATCGCTCGTAGCAGCGCAGCGCGCGCTGTCCGCTAATAGCAGTCGCCCAGGAGATGATTACGGCCCCGTTGTTGTACATGGTTATTATACATAAGGTGTTAGCTGAACGCGGCGATACATGGCGCAAATAAGGCGAGGATGGATCTCCGGGCGCGCGGAGACGGCGGCGCGAAGGAGAGATAGTCTCTCTCTCATATTCTTCGCCGGACGCGATCGCGATGAACTTCCCGCGGAATGAGATTCCGCATTCTTCCGTCGGCTTATCGCCGTCCGCGTGAAGTAACGAACTTCGATTATTTATTGTTACACCGTGTGTGAATCGCGCACTGTTTTCGTGAAAAAATGTAATTTTGTGCGTACAACTCGCGAGAAACACTTGTGAGAAAAAAAAGTATCAACGCCAAAAGCAAAAGTGTTTCGGATTCTGAAGAATGGAAAGACGCGTGAGAGAGACGCGCGCAGAAAGAGAGAGAGAGCTGCTTTGTTAAATATTCATCGAGAGAGGATTATTGTGTAGAGTTGATCGAGTTAGGTCTCATCCTAATCGATATTTTCGCCTTATCCACATCGCAGCGGTAGCGCGCGCGTTATTCGATTTGCCTGATACGGAAATATGCTTGTCCGCCCAGCCCGACTCGAGCTCCTTTTCAGGTAGGACTATTTTACAACTTTATTTAATATAGGTATTTTACACTTCCGCGTATTTTCGCGATCTAATTCCGCGGCACTAAAAAAGGAACGAGATTTCGATTCGGACAAATCTCTCAATCTCTATCTATAGATATGTTGATAGCTCACGCTAAAAGTACAAATTGTCGCGTAACTATGCAAAAAGTATATTTTTGTTTCTTTCATACACTCCGCTTGGATTATTTTTAATATGTAGAATATAATTTTATTTTAGAATATTTTGTTCACAAAATCCAATAACTACATTCTCAAGAAACGTCAGCGCGGCAATGTCTGGCGCAATGTCGCTTATGAATGTTAATGTATATGACATCGACAGAGGCAGCAGCGACTTGCTGCCTGCCGTTAGGAGCGCACTGATCGCCTTTAGATTTAACCAAGGCCTTCCTTGTTCCGAGGAAGTGGAGCCCAGCGAAGCCCAGTAGAGCGCAGTAAAGCGCGCCGAGCGTTCGGCTACAGTGAACCACTCGAGTATGACATAAATCTCCGCTTCTTTTTTTTCTCTCTCTCTCTCTCTCTCTCTCTATCTCCACCGCGCTTATGGTATGCGTCTTGCAAGAACATGCTCCGATATATCGAAGATCCTTCCCTTGCTTCTAATTTTACTACATCTGCGCCCTTCACACATATGCATATGTATGTGTGTGTGTGTATGTGTGCGATCCTCTATATGCGACGTCACGTATTACCTACCCCCCGCACGGAGACTGCGAAAAAACGTAACGGCGATGTTTTCCGGCTTTTGATTCTTGCGAACACCGACAGTTTCCGTTGATTTTATTTGTTATTTTTGCCCGGAGAGACGGCTTTTCGAACTTCGTACGAGGACTTAAAGTGTACCTTTCGGGCCCTCCTTCTCTCCCTTCTCCTCTTCCCCCCGCGCCCGGCATCTGAGTTTTCAAGTGTTTTTAGGAAAAAGCAACTTTCTCGTCGTGACACTTTTCTTTTGCGTCCTGTGGGCAACGAATTACACGAGCGCCGCGCCGTCGCTACTCGAGCTTGTCGTTTCGTCGAACGCCCATAAACTGCACCTATTTTCTCCTCTTCCTTTTTCCCACCAACCGCCGCCGCCGACCGCCCTTTTACATTTGAAACAAATCTGTCGTAATGACCGCGCGCGTTAAAAGAAATTCGTCCGGAATCACCCGCAGCTTGTAACTATTTTGTCGTCTATTATTCCCCGCAATAAATATATCATACGTCGCAAATGTGGTTGCTTAATTAAACAGAGTCTTAAAAAGATTTATTTAATTATACATGCCACGAGCAAAACAACATGAAAATTTAGAAGAAAATTTCCTTCTTAAAACTGTGCGCAACAATTGCGGAAACAATTGAAAAAGAACACGAAGAGCGAAACAGAAACGTATAGCGATATTCAATGACATCGATGTACAAGAGTTGTGCAAATTAAGATGAAAAGAAAAAAAAACCGAAGCGTGAAGAGCTCCGTAACAATTGAAAAGCGAACAGATGATGGCAGATCGGAGATGAGGGGTGGAAGAACGTCTACTGTGGCCGGACGATGCCGGATGTGGACTGCGGTCTGTGTCATGCATCAGCAATTCACATCTCCTCGGCCTTATTGTCCATACAAAGAAAATCATAGAACCTCGCGTCTTTAGCCGTTTACGTGGGCTATCTGTGCGTATACGTTTGCCAACCGGAAATTTAGTTCTGACTGACTTAATTTTTACTCGCTCTCGCCACGAAGAAGTTGAGAAAATAACTAAAAACCTAGACAACTTGTCACATAAATCTTTGAACGCGACGGTGTTTTCTTGACGTAACGTGAGAAAATGATAAATATTCAGACGTCAGCGAAAAAAAAACAGTCGACATATTGTTCACTATAGGATTTATCGAATCTCGCATTGTTGCTTCTCGGATCTTTTACAACATTCTCATTGCCTCAAACATACACCGTAACAAATCAACTTCTATCGAAATCCCTCCGCACTCTTTCGAGGGGTGAAGAAGTCGACGCGCGAAGTGCTTTGTTAGGAAATCGAAGTCGGCGTCGAGGTTAATGGTATATACTATATGTACGTTGTTGGGTGTGTAGCGCCCGGACGCGGAATCTCCGCGTAAGGGTCGCGACGTGATCGAAAAGGGGATGAAATTACACGCGATGTATCGGGGCAGCAGTCACACATTTGCGTGCCGCCCATTGTTGTTACTGAGTTAAAAATCTATGCCGGCCGGCCTGTGTGTGTCGTGTACACACGCCGCACGCACGCCCGTCCTTGATTCACTTCGATAACGCGTTCTCCGATCTCTATCAATGGTTTATGGGCGACCGTACGTGTGCGAATCACGTTGATCACTTTTGGAAAACTTCTCTTTGGGCGCGGCTAATAAACACGACGACACTTAACGTTACGTAAATACGTCGGCTCGTGTGTGCGGGACAGATGCAACTTCGTTATAACATGCGAACTCCCGAAGAAATTATTCGAGATATAAATTATCATCGGTGTCGGGAGGAGAGAAGGGAAACGATCGTTTCTGCGAGCGTGGAGCAATTTATCTTTTTATTCCGAGATCGATTCCCCTGTTAATGACGCGTACCTCGACGAGCGCGTGCAGATTCGAAATTATAACGTTATTATATTCGAAGATTAAAATGAAATGCTTGGTATATAAAAATAAAGTGTATCTGATAAAAAATAAATTGAAAAACGCTTCGTTGCCGAGCGATAAGTCGCGCGGTAACTAGAAACAAACAAAATATACAAAACAGTACTAACAACACGGCTTATATTGTTTTTCTTTACACGGAAAATGCAAGTTGAATGCTCGTTTAATTATTGCAGATCGAACGTCAAAATTGACATGTTAGAAAAACAAAAATGTGACTTCTAACACGAGACACGTGTATCACTCCCTTGTTCCGAAGCTCACGTAACGCTCACGTGTACCATGCCGTAAGTGTCCGTAACACGCCATTCTACCCAAGCCATAATGCAACGCGGAAAAGGTAATGGCACAGGACAAACCCTGCACGTGATGCGTTGCATACTTACGAAATCGCCTTCCCTTATTTCCGTCCTGTTCGTTGCTCCTCGAGCGGATCGAGGGGAACACTTCGCTCTTTCCACGTGTCTCTGTGTGTCTGTGCCGCGCGGATACGTATGCGTGCGTGAGTTTCCGGGGGATGGAAACCCGGGTGAGAGTATGAGGCGGTATAGGAATGAGGGGGCGGAAGGGGGAGGGAAAGGGGGTGAAGGCAGAAATGGGGCGGGCGGTGTGGATCGGGGATTCGAGGGAGGCGGCAGGCTGCTTGGCATGAGGAGCGTTCATCAGCCCCGAGGTTTTAAATACGAAGCGAGGAAGGGAACTAAGGAAGAAACCACCCCGTTTCTACCCTACCAGTGACGGATTGATTAAAAATCTAAGGGGCGAAAATAACATCGGGCGCCTCCGCCGTTACGTTGCGCCTCGACGACCCGGTCGTCGCAACGATTTCTCAAATGCGAATTTGTTCCCCGTTGATATCGCTTCGTCTCGAATCTCGTCTCAACTCGTTTTTTTTTTTTTTTACTGTTTCCATCGCAATAAACTTGTAGGTCACAAGACAGGAAAAATGAGAACAAGAGATTCGAGTGTTGTCGATCGTGCAACACAACTTTTTGCGCGAAAATTGTTAGTTCAACTTGCATTGACAAACAAACGGACTTGTATACGCGATACTTGTGTTGCTTATTGCAAAACGTTGGAAAGGATGTTTCGCAAAAATTGAGTCTCTCATAACGCGTCTCTCGACGCGCAAACATCGCGTGCGTAAAAAAATTTAGATTCTATATCGATTTTGCACATGAGTCTCGTTTAATAACGTTTCGATTTGTGTTCGATCTAATTTTGAAAATGTAACACGAAATAGCGCTAATAATGATTAACGCGATGTAAGTTCGTTAGTTCGTCGCGCGGTAAATATTAGAGCGGATCTTAAGCTGAATGAAATTGAGTTAAATCTTTCACGAAATTAATTCAACATTTAAGCAAAATTACGGTTACAGCTGATGTCTCGAATCTATGTGTTTTTCGAAATTACTTGTTACTCGTAACATTCGCGAGTTTCTATATATCGTCGTTCTGTGATTTTATGATCTATATTATGTACGCATCGAGTAAAATGCGCGTACAGCTACGCTAAAATCTAAGTAAGAAATTTTTGCCATGTGCTCGTCGGCCCTGAGCTAGGCCAGTCCGTCGTCTTACGCATTGGCTATGTGTAGTTTTAAATAGTCCGCTAAGGGGTGGGCACCCGGACGGGGGTGCTCTCTCACGCTCTCGGCGGATGGGGTTGATGTGGGTGAGGTGGATGAGGTAGTCGAGGATGAAGGGGGTAGAGACAGCGGTGAGAAGGAGAAAAAGCGAGCGTGAAAGAGTGAGAGAGAGAAAGAAAGAGAGAGAAAGAGAACGGGGCCGTGCAAGGGAGCTGACCGAGAGAGAAACGAAGAGAAAAAGCAAAGGGAAAGAGACGGGGGATAAAGAGCGGAGAGTAGACGACGAGGGCCGTCGGAGATAAGACGCAAACGAACCCCCTTTCGCGTGTCTCGATCGATAGCTCTACGCGGAAAATTCGAAAGTAAGATGCAATTAAACAGCGAGCGAGGGTAAGCAAGAAAAGGGGTGAGTTTTCCAGCCCCGTAGGCCCTCGCCCCTGCCCTCTTCGCGTCTTACCACTCTCCTTCCCCGACCCCCCGGTACCACTCTGGCAGCCCTTCGACGCCGCTACCCACCCGTTCTCGACCCTACTCGATCCACCACCTTTCCACCGCGCGCGTAGCCCGTGTTCTTCCTTCGTCTTTCTTCCGCGGCGCTTTTCCCTCTACCTCCCACCGATGGACTTTCGTCTTCTCGCGCGCCCACTTTTCTCCCTCATCGCTGCACCTCTCTCTTTTTATCCTCTCTCTTTCTTTGCCGAAGACCGTGCACGCTCCGTCCGGCGTCGTCGGCCCGAAGGGAAGCAACCCTTTTTCTCAACCCCCTCTAGTATTTATATTGAGCGTCTTAAAGCATCCTCCCGCCGTCTCGCCCCCCCCCCGCACCTCTTTGCCACTTCTCTATTTTCTTCTGTCTTCCTATCTCTTCGTCGTCCGTTACTACACACACTCTTAACCGCGTCCACCTTCTTCCCGTCTTCTCCTACGTCTAATTCCTGCTACACTTACTCTCTCATGACTTCGGCATTTTGATGTTTAAACGCTCTTTTCGCGGACGATGGGTACAAGACAATTGGTAGTCACTGTCTTCGCGGAGCAAAGACGATCTTCATCTCGTTCTCTCTATCTTTCTCTCTATCAGCTCTTTCTGTTTCTCTGGATTTCCTCCGCTCGACTCGCGTCCTGCTTCTCTTTTATCTTCTTCTTATATTCTCTATTTTTACGTTATCTCTCCTTCTCTTTTCCCTCTGTTTCTTCTTTCGTCTTGTGAAGACGTCGTTCGACCGTGCAGACGTTATCTCCAGTATGCAACGGGAATTAGTAAATATTCTTGAGGTCGCCGGGTGAATGCAAACAGAAAAACACACGACGCAGCTCTTTTTCTCTCTCTCTCTCTTTCTCTCATAACCCAGAAAGTAGCGATTTATTATACGTATTGTTAAGAACGCATGTTTTTTTGACATATCCACATATTTCTTTCCGCTGGTGGCTTTTCTTTATATTTTAATCTAATTAGTGCAACGTTAAAAAACGTGAAGAAGATATATGTGTGTGTGTGTGTTTGTGTTCTATAAAATGCATTCAAAGAAAAAAATTCTCTATACTCCCAATTCATTAATTGACTTATTAGTTTACGCTGCGCAACGTTCGTATTTCGCAATGGAATTACAGCTACGGTAATGTCAAGGGAGACTCCGAAGAATCGTAATTTTATAAAGTAATTAAAAAGTGACGGCGAAGAGCTTAGAAACAGGAATACTCTTTGAGCGAGTGTAATACGGGTAGCACATGGTACGCTCCTTATACCCGCAGGAAGTCCCGCGACTTTCTTCTCGAGGAAAAGCGCATATCGTTAAAGACACACGGTTTCATTTAGCCGCGCGGCTCTTCCGCGTCTTAATTTCCCCCCGTCTCGTGGCGCGCTAGATACTAACAACTCGCGAAGTTAAAAAGTCAGTAACGGCGGTGTCTAAAGATAGCCATATTACACTTTTTATCTTTCGTTTTTTTTGTTTGTGTTTTTTTTTTTTTTTTTATTATATTCAGCGCGCGATTAAACTTCTCCGTTTCTCCTCTCATGTAACAACAGCCAGTAATGATTATGAAACAGATGCCGTGCAAAAACTAACGCGCATTTGTATTAAAAAAAATAAAAATGACATATTACAATTACGTATGTGTGTAAATACATCTATTGTACCGTGCGTTGCAGTAAGAAACAAAATGCAGCACAAAGAATGTAGAAATTAATATTTAAATCAATAATTAATCAATAATTAATATTTAAATTTCTCCTTTAATGACACGTCGTATCGATAGAGGTGCATTATTAGATACGATAGATTTGTGCTGTGTTTCCTGCTTTTGTTACACGAAATGCAGTACGCCAGTAGTATTGCATGCAAAAAGTGCGCAATCGTTAAAATCGGTCCATTGATCGGTCGCGACACGACTATGCAATGAAGTCGTAATTATGAAGCGAGTGCAGAATAAATATTCGCAAGACTCGGTCACTTCTTTAACAGACAATAGCTCAGCCGTTTTACAAGGACTCGAGTCTCTTCCACGACGAAGTGCATATCATTAAAGACACACGACTTCATTGCGCGCGGGCTTGCTTTGCCTGAGACTTAATTTCTTCGCCATGGAACCGAACGGGATAATAGCGTACCCTTCGTAAAGTTCACGAACGTGAGTATACATCGTGACGGCGCGACACTCGCGCGCGCAGAAATACTAAATGTGGGAGATTTTTTTTTTTTTAATTTTTTTATAACACAGCCTGGAGAACTGCCAAAGTTCGTCGACATCGCGTAGTTGTAATTATAAAATATGCACGAGGTGGAATGTCTGCCGACTCGCGGAAATCGTAGTAAAGCAATACGTCTTGTTACTAGGTTTTCACAAATAAATGATCAAGATTCTTTCCCGAGAGCTGTTCCTCTCGCAATTCGTTTTGTTTCGTTAATTATACTTGAAAATATTCTTCTTGCGAGGACAAAATTTATATGTGTTTCAAAAAACGTTGCAACATATTAAGAGCGTGAAATAATTACGAAACACAGAAGAGAGATTTTTAAGAAGTAAACAAAATCGTAAAAATAGATTTAAAAAATGTTACTTTGCGTACGATCTATTCAATGATATCAAATCCGATCAAATTGACATTTCGTGACACTTAAGCAACTGTATTAATTTTTCATTGCGCCACAAATAGGAACAATTATCTTGTATATGTTCTGTTTTCTCTCTGAAAATTTCGATTCTGTCGGCACAGAATAAACCAAGTAAATAAGAAATTTGCCTGGCTCACAAACGGACTCACGCGAGTTCTCATAGAGTTCGTGCACGAAGATACTAATATTTTTTCCTATTTTTCACGGTCGCTCTCTCTCTCTCTCTCTCTCTCTCTCTCTCTTGGGGCGAACTTTGCCCAGAGATTCCGCAGTGCTCATCGAGATATAGTTCATGGCTGGAATATTAATAAGGTATGTATTAAAAAACTGTATATTCACACACACAGTTTGGACCGAGATAAATAGGATAATGAGGCTGAATATCCAAATCACGAAAAATTGGATATACAAAAATTCCGGGCCGAGTGCGATCGATGCAAAAAACAAGAAACCATCATATAGTCCACCGTAGTCTTACAACTAGATAAGAGGAAGAGAAAGAGAGCAAGAGAAAGAGGTAGGGAGAACGGGAAGAGAATAAATTCTACGTAACGCGCGCGCGTTCCGCGCCACCAAAGGATTCCTCAAACATTTGACCGGATCATCCGCAGCTTTCTCGTGCGTAAGCCACGGCAAAATGACGACGGAATGCCTCCTTCTTCCTTCTTGCGCTGAGAGATACGAGTTATGCGTAAACGTGGTAGCTTGCGCGCCGCTATATACCCGGTACTCGTGATTTATTCATTCTAGATACATAATCGTTCACCCATAAAGCGAACACAGCAGATACCCTTCTACTTGGTTGCGTACGTACGAGCGCGACCGGGTATCTGTGGCAAATCTGCTGCTCTCGTGATTTATATTTATAGCGCTCGTAACTTCGCATATATTCTTCCGTTTCGCTCTACGCATAATTAGCTCGACCGCGAGATCGCGCGCTCTCATCTTTGCGCGCATCCGGAAGAGAAAAGCAGATTCTTTTTCGGTTGGCGTAAAAAAAAAAAAAAAAAAAAAACGCGATCGATTTTTGCGCAATTCGAATTTTATTCGCGTGAACAAGAGTAAAATAAAAAATGTGTCTCGAGTTTGCGAAACGTACAAAATTCTTTCGCGCGTATGAGAATTTATTTACAACCAACACTTGAATTTGCGTGCAAGAAGAGGAAAGGATGGTCTCTGTGATCGTTTAATTATCGGCCGCTCGGCTCTTTGAGCGCGGCATTTTATCGTGATTCATGACTAGTGTGCAACAACACAACAATTCGCTTGACGCCGGTCCCACATTCGCCTGGCACGATAAGTTCGGTCGCTCGTGCGGGCAAACGCGCGCGCGCGCGAATCGACACAAGAAACGAAACAGATCGCGAGAGACCGCTCCCACATCAATCATCTTTCGCAGTTTCGTGGTAGAAAGGATCGGTTGCGGAGCAAATCGTTCCATTGGGGGTCAGTCCCGGTTGCGCAACGAGTCAACGTCGGGCTGCGAGACAGCGGAACCCCGTGGTACCGAAGAGAAGAGGAATACACCGCCGCGGCGCGTATAACTGGTCTTGTTGACTTAACGGATCAATTTGATGCAAATCACTCGTTTGCGATATACACTCCCTCGTTGGCGCGGGGGTATCCCTAATGCCAAGCCGAGAGCGTTGCTCTCGCAGCAACGTCCCCGGTCCCGTCTGGCGTCATGTCCGTGCACAGCATTTGGAAATTAGCGAATGGGTCAATTACGGGCCAATGGAACGAGATGGAGACGCGCGGGAGAGCGAAGGACGGGAATAGAGCGATTGCGCGAAGAAGACTTTGCGGCAGGTCACGGGGTGACTGTGGGAATCCTCGTGACGCGTCCCAATCGTTTACCGCGGTTACGTGCGCCGAGCGATACCTCGTCGTCTTTTCGTTTCTTCTCGTTGCGAAAAAGAGATCCGCGGTTTTATTAAACCACGTCTCGCATCCTGGATGCGATTTACGATCCGCGATTTTCGAAACGCGATGACGCGGCTTGGTTGTTTACGCACGCGTAAACAACTCCGTACCGATTCTGTACTCTCTGATGTACGTACATTCTATTATTGAAATATATTTTATGTGCGCGCGTTGTTCTACGTCAGTAAAATAATCCAGTAATAATTGAAGAGCTTAGGAAACAGATGGAACTCCGCCACCGGATTCTCGTCACTAATACTACTCGTCCCCGATCGAAAACCCGGTTGCAAGAACAAGACACGCCTACACGGAGCATTATGTCAATAACACTCTCTTTGTTTCATTATTTCCGTTGAATCTAATAAACAAAAATAAGAATCCACTCTCACATCCTCCTCCCGCTATCTTTCTCTCTCTATAGCGTTTTGTTTTTTTCGAGAGCAATTTTTGTTTGCAAATCTATCTCGTTATTCTCGTGAATATGTAGATTCCGACTTTTTGCGCTTTTACATTCGTTACAAGTTTCACTATTCGCGCTTCATTCTCGGTTGCGAAAATTTCCATCCCCCTTAATATCCGCGCTCTAAGAATAAGGAGCGATTGTGAGTGGAATTTCAATTATCCGGCCCCAATTAAACTTTGCTGAAATTTAAAAATTATGTACGACCCTAGCGCGCGCTAGCGTTTCTCGCTACCGATTGCAGGACTACACGTTGCTTCCATTAAAAGGTAATTAAATTACAGTTCGCTATCGATTGCGAGAGACTCGGAGAGACAGTGGGTCATGAGGTGACTATAGAAATCCTCCGTGGAGCGCGCCTCCGCTGCTTAGCGTTCCTCCTGAGTTAACAATGCAAATGTCTCCGTGTCTGTTTTTCATCGACGTCATCAATGAAAATATTTTAGCACCGAACGCACATCATTGAAAATGTCATCGCTAATTACATCATATACGCGTGCTACTTTCATCAATACTTACATCAATCTTTTCTGACTCCGTCCCGGATAATTGTGATATAATTTTGAACGAATTAAATAATTAATAAATACACGCGACTTTTACAACGTGATGTGCGTATTCTCTCGAGAAACTGGTATCGCGCGTCGAGAGACCAGAATTCGCGATAAAGGCAAGCCATCGAAAGCTCGGGCGTGTACGATGCGAATCCGGACGGAATCGCCATCGGAGTACACCGAGTCTCGATCTTGAGTGGCCATGGCGCGGAACAGCGCTCGATGGAGCGGAACTACCAGTCACCTGCTCGCTTCCGGCACGCCGCTGTGGTCGTCCTCCCGCCGCGCAGCATCTCACCTGACCCCTTCTGGACTATCCTCGGAACATCTCCACTGTTCTTGCAACCGTCCTTCTTTCTCCTTCTATTCTCATTTCTTAGTTTCCGTCCCGCTTCTCTCGGGGTCTGTTCTTCGAATGCACACGTCCGCGCGTTTGTACGTTCGTGCTTTTGTGCGTACGTATGTGTGTGTATGTATACGCACACATACACGCAGTACAGCGTGTTTCAAATATCCAATAACAAACTCTCTTTACTTAGCGCGACAACAAAACCTGCGAATTTCTTTTTCCTTCAAAATGTTAATTTTAAGAATATTGAAAAAAGTACGTCACTCTTTTTTTTTCGGATCGAAATTAAAACTGTGCGCTGCTTAAGACAGAGAGGGTTGACAGAGAGGGCAACGCGCTTAAATAACAGGAAAATATTTCGCATTAATTTCAAGGTGAGCTTGTTTTCGAGAATTCACTTGCCAAGATATTAAATATAAAAACAGACAGTGATAAATGTTCCCTCCGTAGTGTGAGCAAAATTCAAGTAGATTTAAAATATTAAGATGCTTCTCTTTCTCTCTCTAAAACGCCCTGTATCTGTGTATAATACGCGCATGTTCCTCGGTGGCTACGCCGCTTGCCTGGGAACGCCGAGCATGACTAAGCGCTGTACGGTTGCTTCGGATCCGAACCGAGCGATCGCCGGCCGATGGTCGGCCGGTTAATCGGGGCACATTTACACACAGAGAGGAGAAGAGAAGAGAAGAGAATCGCGTAGCTGTGATTGCTCGCAGACTCGAGACGGCACGTTTCGACGAACGTCACTTTTCTTACGCGCGTTTCGACCGACGCGCGTTTCTCTTTCTCTCCTAGCAACAGGAAATTAAGCAAATCCAGCATCTTTAACAAGATCCGCATTGTGTCTTCGATGTCCTATCGAGCGAGATTTCCATCTTACCATCACGTTTGATTGACAGAATCTATTTGCTTCCGTAGATCCGCGATCACGCTACTAATCGCGTTACTAATCAATCGTTACTTGCTCGGTTCCCAGTTGTGCATCCGCACAATTAATCCATACGGTAATTAGAAAATTAGTAGACAGATTTTTTTCGCGTTTGATTTAGTTGGAAAGCAACGCGCGATGAGAGAAACCGCGGCAACGTTTCGTAAGTTTTACACCGGATGTTTGTCTCCTGCTGCCGCTCGACGACTCGCAGCGTTCGTCGGAATTATCGCGGCGGAGTAAGAATCCACCGGTGTTTGGGCCGGTCTTCAATTAGCGGATTTAAATCGAGGATTTAGAGGAGAAGAGCGGGAAAGGGGTTAAGCTAAGAAATGATCTCGTTTAAAGTTTCGGTCTCGCCAGTACTAATCTGGAGCTGAGGCTTAACGACTAACCTCCGATCCTCCTTCTACCTTCCGACTACCACCACGACCACCACCGCACCATCACCACCCACGTAAATGCCCCGCATACATGCACACACGCAAGCTACGTGGTGGAAAATCAGGAGCCGAGGTTGGTGTGCACTTATCATCAGCTGGTCCTTCACGATCCGACGATCCCGAACTCTCTCCACGGAGCTCCGTGCCCCGTCCCCACATCGTCATCGACGATAAGTCGATCGTGCAAAAGCGATCGCGCGTGCGCTCTTTCGTCGAAGGCGGATAATGACGTCGAACTTTCGAACCTACTGTTATTACCGTTACCGCGGAATGCCTCTCGCGCTCTTACGATTATTACCGAAGAAACGTTTCTCGGATCACAAGCGCGCACGCTCGCGGGAAACTTTCATGCGAGGCCCGGACACTCGCGCGCAAAAATATGCCGAATATGATGTGTGCTCGCAGTCTTTGAAAAATAGATACGCGACTTTTATCGCTTGTGCGATGATTGTAAGAACCTTTGTTTGTAAAAAAAAAACATAGTCACATAAATTATAAAAATACAACCCAACTTTTCTCTCTTATGTTAATCATGTCATTGTTCGCAGGATCGTATAAGAATTCTTACTTGCTCATAGCCCCGATTCGTATTTCTGATTCATGCGCGAGCTCCTCGTTTTGCAGAAAATAACGAGGTGCGAGAACATCGCTATCGTTAGCTGCAACGCTCATTCTTTTCCAGCGGCCATGCTCGGAGCGCGTAACACTGCAACATTATCGTCGCGAAGCATTACGGGCGTTTTTTTTTTGTTTTTGTTTTTTATAGGCAGGTGTCTCTCGCGTTCCATTCAGAAAATCGCGGTTCCAGGAATATACATCGGTCGACGGAAATTTCACCGATATCCGCGCGTTACAAGACACGCGACATGCAGTCGACTCGCGCTCGACTCTAATCATGTAAAATCAATTAACGGCATTACGAACGTCGCGTATATAAACGCGAGAGCTCGCTCGCTTCGCGATTCGTCAACGGAAATCTGATACATAAGTAAAGCTCGCGTCGTGTCCCGTTTATTCCGTTTCCCTCTCTCGCCCCGAAGAAGAGGGAACGGTGTAACCTGCTTTTCCTGGAATAACCGAGCCGATTTTTATTGTTCCAAAACATGTCATTTACGAACGCGGTGGCGCTATTACTGTTTGTCGAATGAGATAAACGCGGGAATAATTATTTCACGCATCCGGTTGGGATACGCGCGATGCAACGCGGATAAATACTTTATCGCAGTCAACTGCCAGTCAATCTCGCAACCGCGCGATTGTCTCATCATCGTTGAATGCGAGTTTCATAACAGATTCTTCTTTGGCAATTTCAAAATCGAATTTCCGCGCAGCGAACATTTTCGGAAAAGAAGCTAACCGGTTGAGAGAAATCTAGCTAATGAGTATATCTAATAAAAAGAAAGCTTTTGCCAACAATTTATTTATAGATTACATAAGTGTAGATACGAAATGTAACCGTTGTAAAATATAGACGATAGATTAGCGAGGTTGGCTTCGCGATGTTTCTTCGTACGTGAAGGCACATGTGTGCAACAACTGAAGGAAACGCTGCGTTTCGCTTCGGGAGAAGGGCCCATTACACGGCCATAAAACTCAGGTTAGGCCTCATGCACTGTTATACGCATCCCGTGCAACTGGTTGAAAAAAGTTGAAGAAGAAACCACATTCTGCCCACGACACTCGCATACCTGTGCAGGATTCTCGAGTGTCTATTGGTTGAACAGACGGTGCGAAAGAAACGAAAGGTGTCGTTTACGAATTGACTGAAAAATTCTTTTCGGAAAAGGAGCCTTTCGAGAAGAGTCGAGACAAGGCGCGAGAGACGAGTAATCAAAAAATAATTTATTTTTACAAATCGCGCGAAGTAGCAAAAAGTTAATATACGAGTTCAAAACTGTTTTTCTTGAAAAACCAAAAAGTACTAAAAACTTTTCTTAAAAAAAACAATATTCACTTTCTAAAAAAAATGTTAATGTAGTTGTAAATTGCTTACAAAAAATCCCAAAAAACTAGTAACAAAGAAATAACAAGAGGGAATAAGAAAACAGTTTTCCTCTTGAGATAGATCGTGAATAATTACAGCGCCATGATTACTGTGCCGCACTCGCAGAAAGAAAGCCAGAAGTCGTTACGGTAATCACCATAATGTTACAAAAAAAAAAAAGTTACATACACTCGTCGATGCATGATGGATAGTTTTTTCACCGCGAAGGAAACCATGTCCGATGTAGCAGCTTCGACCACAATAAACCTACACATGCAGCTGAGAGAGTGTGTTCTATCAATCGGTCGCCGCGCAAAAATCCATGTACGTCTAAAGAGCGTAGCAAATTTATTGCGCACAATGTGGCGCTTTACGGCCGCGGTAAGAAACTCATGACCTTTGCCGGTGGCGCAAGAAATATATATCTTTTCCGAGAGATCCATACATACAGGAAATACGAGACGATAAAATTTTATACATTTCGTGTGTGCGAGCGCGGCGAGTGAGACAATCGACGGAAAACGTTGCGCGAAACAAATTCAGCGAAAACTGAGAGAGAGAGAAAGAGAGATCGAATTGTCAGATTGAATGAGAAAAAGACGAGTCTAAAAGAAGCAACGAGAAATGGAATTTTTGCGGGAACAAACTATGCAAAATAAAGATTGACCTACAAAATCAACACGATAAAATTATGTAATCTGTATGAGGAATGTTCGCGCGTACAAGCTCGCGGCACAATAATATAAATCTAACAAGAATGTTCGCGCGACCGATACTTCGCGAATTGTTGAGAGACGAGTTCGGTTGCACGCTTTCCGAGAATCTATTACATCGAAAATGAGAGAAAAGCATACGCGCGCTCCAGTGAATTTATTGCGGCTGACGCGATCGCGCTAAGTAGCGCGCATAAAAAAGCTATAAAACGTTGTAAGTGCCACCCGAGATTGGCAAATGTATAAAGAAAAGCAATGGAAAATTGTATAATGTTCGAAATCCCGAAGAAAGAATACGAAGAGCGTGAAGAGCGCGCGTTGCGATAATAATCGATTTCTCGGGGATGATGATGCTATCTATATATATTTTATAATGAGAAGCGCGTGAGGACGAGAAGGATAAATCGTGGTGTCAGATATCGTGTTACTAATTCAGCAACCCTTGAAACGTATCTATTCATCATCGGCCATCAGGTGCACTCGCGCACACACACACACATATATATACAGTGGCTGAACTAAATTTCGAAAATTTTAACTTTTCTATTAAACAAGTCAAATAAATATGTTTATATATTAAATGTTTCCTATTTAACGAGTTCGCAAAATTGACATTTTAAATTACTGAATAAATCAAACAACTTCGAGTAATTATTGAAAATTTCTTTGACAATAGAGCCGCCGCGGATATATTTTTGTGCGTAAAATAACTTAAACGAGAGTCAAAACGCAGACGAATCTTTACATTTGGGTGAGAGATAAATTATTCTACACACTGACATCCGCAATATGTGACTCTATTGTCAGACAAGTTTCTATTCTCAACATTTTAGACTCGGAACGGTATAAGTTCCACTAGGATTCTACCGCAAACTCTGAGGAATAGAAAGAAAACACCAAACGCATTTGTAGAAAGGGACACAACGAGCGAGCGGCACGAGAGCAAGACGAGGATGCTCGAGTAAACGACGGACACGGTGGTGTGAAGATAGAATACGGAGCCGATGTGGGAACGAAGAAGAGAAGAGCTTGTGCGGGGATAACAATGCGAGCGATAGAGAGTTGAACCGGAAGCGGAGTCAATGACTGGGAGGCTCGAGTTAAGTTCGTTCTAAGTGACAAGAAAGCCCGACGATTCGCGTTTATGTACGCCCTCGCGCGTATCAACGCGGTCGCGCATGATCGTTATTGAACGAGCTGTGAAAATCATGTGCGAGAGATTCCGTAGGCGAAGTGAAGGGGAAGCGTGTCGACCCGTAAGGCAGACGTCTAATTTTAAGTGGCTTTTGCGAACGATGTTGTAGCGATAAAATAGACACGTGATATTTAAATTACATATACGAGATAAGTAGAAGTTTTTTTTTTACAAGTTTTGCATGTTAAAATATTAATGTCTCTCTTTCTTCTATTGTTTCGTAATTTTTCTCATCGTTTGAATGTATTCTTTTTATGACGCAATAAATGTTTTAATATGTTATAGATGTAAATAGTTAAGTAGCGAAAAAAAGGCTGAAACAACCAACGCGGTAACCTCAGACGGTTGTTTCTTTTTTTTTTTTAACGTTTGTATCTCGGAACATTAAGCGACGATTTTCTTCGCGTCAAGCGAACGAAGACGTCGAAGACGACAGCCTCCTGTGTCGCTTTTTTTCGTGTCCACGCTTCTTAAGGTCCGATACCTTGGATCGCAGGCCAGGCGGGAGCTAGTCGATGTCCGGAGTTCCGCGCTTCCCACACTCGGCTCGCACGACCTGACATTAACTTCATTCGTAGCCCGGACCACGCCGAGATGCGCGACTGATGCGTGTCCAGGAGATAGAAGCCCGGGAGGGAGGCAGGGATGAGGGAGTAAACCATGCCCGAGTATATTACGAGAATCGATCGACTTCCCTCCGGCATCTTCCCCTTTTTCTTCTTCTTACTCAGCTTCTTCTCGGGCGCTCCTCTTTTTAACTCACGTCTCCCGCTGAATGAATGCGGCTCGCCGTGTGAGCTTCTTCCGTACGCCGCTCTCTGCTGCTATTCCACTTCGTTTACAGTTGATCTCGCGTAGGTACGAATCTTTAACGCGATTACGAAGTTTATCTCTGAACTTGATAAAGCGACTTCACAAAGTGTAAAGAGAGAGAAAGAAAAAATTCGCGATGTATAATATAATTTTTTGCGATTTAGAAAAATTCAAATAGTATTTTGTTAGAAGACATAAGTATTTTTTGCAATTTTTGTAAAAACTTGCATATTGTTATAAGTTCGTTTTAACTTAATTTTAAAGTTAAGTGTCACAATTTATCCATCTAACCGCAAATCATATACGAACGAAATGCTTCAATTCTTCTGAGATTCCTTATTGTTCTAATTTCTTACTATACAGACAGAAAAGGATTTGGTTTTCAACCGTGAGCATTAAAAACTTTAATTTCCTTGTTTCTTTGATCTTCAGATGGTCTTTCTCGGATTAACTACTCAAGCGCCGATCAAAAGTACGGACATTTTATGCCGATGGTCTACGATAAAGTAAATAAATTTACGTTTTCCCTCGAGCGCGTTGTTGTAACACAACTGTGTTTAATGTGGTCTGAGAATCTTCGCGTTTTCAATATTGTCATTCATGCGAGACGATAATGATAACTGTAAATCCGATCGTCGTCAAGATGAAGCCATCGAACACAGCGCTTTTTCCCACGAAAAGACGCGCCGTGACATCGCGCGATCTCTCTCCGAGACACAAGTGTGTGGCATCCACATGGAAACTCACATGTATGTATGTCCGCAGGTGTGAAATTACTCGCTTTCGTCGCGCGTCCTTTCTTTTTTTTTTTTTTTGCCCGACCAGCGATTTTACAGTCCGCATGCGTCTCTTGGCCCAGCACGCCTACGTGGTAAACGTGATGGATACCCACCGCGGCGACGACGACGACGACGACCGTCGCTCATTCCGGCTGTTAGTCCACGAGAATGTAGAGTAAAAAGCGCCGATATAGACGTACACGAGAGAGCGGGGCGAGGCTACTTTTTCCTGCTTCTCTCGTTGGGTACCGCCCACGAACACGCCGCTGTCCACCTACGGCGACTCATTCGAACCCTTTCCCTCGCAGGAGACTAATTAGAGAGGCAAATGGAGGGAGGAAAGCTATATCGCGATTTAATGAAAGAGCCGCCCTTTCCGGGGAAAGATAAACCCAACTATACGTAATAAATTCAAGTCTTATAGTCGAGAGTGGATTGTGACGATTCCACGGAAATGGAAGATCGTAACGTTTCGTGATTTTGTACGTCTCGGAATTATATATTTATCGCGAAACGTAAGAGAATTCTTTTTTTTTTGTTTTCAAGAAATTTGTTATCTCAATTAAGACACTACGACACCGTTCGTTTATATACTTTATGACGATGCAAATTGATTTTTATATAATAATCCGCCTCTCTTTTTTCACGGTCCAACGAGTTAGTTTTCTCTTTTGTCAATCGTTCGTCGTTGATGGTACGACCGGCACGAGATGGCACAGAACCGAAAACTTACTCTCCCTCTTCCCCGAGCAGAAAGCACTGGTTCTCGCGCGCTCGGAGAATAATTATTAAGGTGTCGCGAACGAGAGCGAGATCGGAAGATCGAGGCGTGAAATTAGCAATCATCCGCTCGCGGAGCACCTACAGGATAATAAAACGTGTGAGAATCGAGTTGCGGGTCTCATATCCTGCGAGAGTTTATCGGAGGAAAGAGACACACAAATTTAATATTTACACAGGATATGAAAAGTGTAGGTAAAAGATCGACGCGGTTTGGGGTGAGAATAGGAAATAGAGATTGGGGGATTTCACGGAAGCCGACATGGAGTCCGCGGTTTCTGCGAGAGGAAACCGACGCGCGACCGTTTCCGTCACTCGCGTTTCCTCCCCTCGCTAGAGAAGGGTTAATCAATTCTCAGACCCTTTCTCCCATACGTCGGCTATCTAAATATCGAATCGACACGACGAAAGTATTTGTTCGCGCGTTTAGATCGCTTTGTGACACACAATAAGTAACGTAACAACAAAATGAACAGAAGACGCGTTGCAAAAAAATTATTTACGGAATTACAAACGAAACAATATATTCTCCTCTCAACTTTTGAGTTTGAATATATATTTCTTATTCAAATAAACCTTGCTGTCTTAATATTTTCTAAGACTGAATGATTTTCTATAGTCTCTTGCTTCTCAACGAATTATCGAACAGTTTAGCGATCTATTAGAAATAGATTTCAAACAGAAAACAGTACTTTCATATACAAGAAACAAGTCTTACCTCGAAGCCCATCGTCGGCGAAGACGATCGCGTCGACGCGTGAAATTCATCGATCGAGCGCGTCCACGATTTCCGTCGCGAAAATGTAATAGTATCATCCGGCCAAGGCGAAACGGGAGAAGACGCCGAAGAAGCGGTTGGTACGCTTCTGCGAGGGCAGAACGAAAGAGAGAAGAAGCGAAAGAAGGCTGGAAGGCAGAAGAGGACCAGTCGTACAGTGAAATTGTTATGACATAATTAGGGGCGATCGAAAGCGAGTCGCGGGAAGCGAGGGAATGGGGGATGGGAAAGAAGGGGAAGGGGAGGGTCGCTCGAACTGGAACTGCGATCGACTGAAACCGCCGCCGCCGAACCATTCATTCCTCGACTCCACGGCTGCGGTACCATTTGACCAGTTCATTCAGGGATTTAAGACTTTTCCTAGAGCTCGCCCCGTGGCTTTGTTACGTTCCTTCTTCTTTTTCCTTCATCTCTCACGGAGAGCCCGTTTCTTCGGACCCGTTCCTCCGCGCGCCACACCGCCGCCGCCGTCGATCCCCGCGAAACTCCGCGCGCCGCTCACGGTGTACTTACGCTATCCCCGGCGTCACGTGAGGGCAATTTTCTGCGCCGCTGACGGGTCGTGCAGAGATCAGAACTCTACGAACGCCTTCCAACATCCCCGCGCATCGCGTTTCACCATCTCGCGGCGGCTGCGGCGTCTTCCCGGAACGGGATACCTTCTGGCCTGCTGATGTTCTTCTCTCCTTCGTCGGGGTCGGGATCTTGTCGTTTTAATCGCGTTAACACGCTAAAAACTTTTTCTTTACTCCGTCGTTCCCTTGTGAATTGAACGCGCACCTCTCTCCGCTCTCGTCATAACGTTAAATATTGATTTCGCTCGTCGCGTTTATTTTTATACGCGGGTTTCATTGACGAACAATCGGAATAGTCGCACGAGATGGAAATAAGCACGAGGAGAAGATCGCTTATAAGATCTTAATGCGAAATGGTTACAGCATCGGTCGGGACGAGGTACAGATGTAAAGCGTATACACTTTTCGTGGCGTTGAAAAAGTTGACGTTGACGCAATGGGTTCCGCGCTTAACATGTTAATCACTTCCCGATGACGTTTTACAATTAACAGCGGTCGCTATTAGGCCCCGCATGCTCAACGTGATATTTCCGTTATCGGACGTCGCATCGAAAAGTATAATGCGAGCGGACGTTATCAGCCGCGTTAACGAGTTTCTCGCTGGTCATCGTCGAGACAGTCTCTCTCTCTCTCTCTCTCTTTCTCTCTTGCTTCGCGTTCCTATCTCTCGTCGTTGCGAAATTAAACACACGTTCTCACACGAGGCGAAGTGAATTAAGATCGCGACGCGATACTTGTTCCCTCTTATGCCGCGTCATTGATTTCACCGCGGGACGTTTCTACTTTGCTCTATGCCGCGTGGAATAGGTTTATGTCCTCGGCACAATGGCCGTCGTGGAACAATCGGCCACGTTGCTACATGTCGAATCACGCGTGCACTCGAGCACGAGAGACGAGAGCAGCGCGCACACATGAACGAGAGTGAGGGAGGGACCCGCTTCTTCGCCGCATCATTTCTCGATTTAATCGATATCGTAGCTCGTGGTCTATTCTTTTGCCCTCCTCTCCCCTTCCCTCCCACTTGTCGTCGAGTTATTTTTCGAACCGTGTCACGTTACATCGCGTTCGACGCTCGTTAACACGGAGCGTCGTTTAACACGTTTCGATCGCCACGTCATCCGCGTAAGTTTCCGCGGGGGACGGAATCACCCGTTTGTAACGGGTTACGGTTTTTTTTTTACTTGCTTCGACGACAAAAAAAATTTTATCAAGTTGTTCCTCTCCAAAAATACTCTTAACAGCAACATTATATACTGATTGTTAATGCAATATAAATAAAGAAAATTACATACAACAAATATCGCACACAAGCGAGACTCGAATGCTGTCCTGACCCCGGCGCGGCAGTCAACATGTTAAAAAGACCGAAACTCCGATTGACTGAAACTATGTCAGGGTTGAGATCTGTGCTTTCAACCAAGTTGCGCGAAAGACTCATGCCAACTTTAATCGCGTTGAACATCGACGGAACCGACGACGCCGGATGTATCTAACTCGGCGTGTTGCTTCTATCTTACTTACGGTTAGTATTTACAAACGTAAGTTATTGTTCTTTGTAAAATTTCGATTTTCTTCCAGCATCGTTCGCGTCTTCTCAGCGGAATATACGTGAGGAAATTAGTTTTTTAAACTTCTGCAAGGAGACTAAAAAGCTAGTTGCGTGTGTGTGTGTGTGTGAAAGTAAGATGTTACACAACAATAAATGCGGTAATTTAAAACTGAATTTCGAATTGTTTCATTTAGTAAACATTATTTCGCACAACGTCCGGAATTGTTTGAGTTAAAATAAAACCAGATTTTCGAGACACAACAAACATAGGCGAGCAATTGCGCCTACAAGTTCGAAGTGCCAATGCAACGCTACGGTTCGCAAACTAAAAAAGAGCACGCAACGATCTTTAACGCAATTCAAACAACCTCGTCGTTATTTATACCGTATCTCGTCACATACTTGGAATTTTGTTTCACGCCATTCTGTAATGGTTTTTTTTTTTTTTTTTTTTTTTTTTTTTTTTTTTTCGAGCGCGCGGCAACAACGGCCGGGCGCTCTGGATGCCAAGAAGCATCGTACTTCGTAAACTTACACGCCCGCCTAAGCTCGCGCCGAGGCTGCAGAGACCTCCGGCATGTAATCACATCGTGAACAGCATTGTACGACAAATCGAATCAGATCCGAGATAGTGAGAGAGAGGAAGCGCGAAGAAACGAGCGAGAAAGCGCTCGGCGAAGGTGAGGAGATGCGAGAGGGGGTGGGCCTCGGAGAAGGAAAGAGGGCGCATAGTCGAAGTTGAAGAAACCCGGAGCGAGTAAAGGGGATGAGAAGGAGATGAAAAGAAGGTGGAGAAAGAGAGACCAGAGTAAATGTAACCCGAGTGTATATATCGCGCCGTGTAGGGAGAGATATGGACACGTCACGCACGCACCCACACGCGCGCGCGCGCGGACACGCACGTCATGTACGACCCGAGCGTGAGCGCGTACATATAAGATATCTCTTTGTCGGGGTCTTTATCGCGGTAATTCATTTAAGAAGAATTACATGGGCGGCCGCAAAGGTCCTCCTAAGTCATGCTACGCGCGAGAGCACGGGCGTGCACACGCGGAGTGACGACGAGCAAACGTGAGCTCTCGGCTTTCGTGAACGATCACGCGGTGTATTTTCGGCCGCGATGATCGGGACCGGCTGATAACCGCGTGTTCAATTAACGCGCTATTTTTCCGCGGGAACTTATTCGCGGATTTATTTCTTATTGGAACGTCGAGAGAGAGAATGGGAAGGAAGATTCTTTTTTAATATGCTTGATGAATAACGTTTCTAAAGGTAGAATTAAAATTTCAAGTTATTTTAGAGACGTTCTCTCGCCGCGATTTATTTCACGGTTTAAGAGAGACTTTATCACACAATTGAGAAAAAAAAATTCTATATTTGAGATTAAGATCGTCATTAGATTTTAGCTTAGCCACTTGTCATTATCGTCACTAGATTCTTAGTTCAACCGCTTATTCGAAAACAAGCGCGCAGACTAGACAGAGACATTCCCGCTGATGATCGGGGGCATGAATGGAGTTTAATCAATGGTTAATCATTACACAGACAGCAGGTGTTATTAGCTCCTCCCTTTGCCTACCAATCAAAACGCGAGAGACGCGATCTGTACGCAGTGGATCGTGAAAACAGAGAGACGCGGACTTGTGATTGGGGGACAAAATCGCTTCGGTCTCGATCTACATAAACTCGGGAGTGTTTTTTTTTTTTTCTTTACAGATCGGGATATGTTCCGCAGCGGTAAGAGATGACAAGAGAAACGGAAGAGTGAGAGGATACGGCTGTCTGTGATGCGTTAAATTAAAGTTTAACTTCGAAGCAGCTGATGGCCGGCGCTGTCGATGGATTGGAGATGAAATTTCGTGATTCCCTCCTTCTCATCATTGAAGCGCGCACGCTTTTCAAACGCTTCGCTTGATGAAGCAGCTTGGCAGATGCGAGCAAGTTTATTTTCGTGTACATTTTTTTCTTTATCCACGCGACACGAAAATTATCCGTCGCATTATTCATTCGCTTTAATGATTAAATCAAAGGTCTCGCCATATATTCGTTAAATTCAGTTTCAATGGTGTTTCGCAGAAATCCAAATATTTCTGCGGAACGAACCGGTTTCTTTCTCTTTCTCGCCGTAATCGCGGGAGCGTAGCATCACCGCCGTATTAATCCGCCACTTTGATCGTAAAATTTACATTCGCGTACCTCCGGGCTCTTTCCGTATGCGTTCGCCATCTCGGCGAGTCCCATCCGCACTCCCTCCGGGGTCCTCCCGACCCTCGACGTGTCTTACAACCCTTTCCTTGCTTAAATCCAAATAAAGGTCGAGATTCTTGAGTCGGCGGGTCCTCCCCCTCTTACCCCTCTCGTCCACCCCCCGCCGGTCGAAGGCGCCGTTTCTCGAACCCTCTCGAATTGGAACCGCGCCTTTCCGTCTCTCTTCGTTACGTTTGCTTTACAAACCTTTTTCTTCGTTCTCCCTTGTCGCCTCTTTCTCGTCGTATATTCCTCATCTTCGTCTCGCGGTCTCCTGCTTCCATGTCGCGACTCCCTCTTCGTCTCCGTCTCTCACGACTATCTAGATCACCCTCTCCAGATTCATCTCTCTCTCTCTTTCTCTCTATCTATCTCTCCTTCTCTCACTTAGCAATTGCTCTCTTTCTTTCACCTTACGTCCTCTTCTCTCGATTCTCCCTTCTCGCTTGCCCAGCTTTTATCTCTCCCTCGCCTCGACTCGCTCGCTCTCCGGTAACGAGAGGAGAAACACCCTCGCTACTTTTAATCGACCCGCGCTTTCTTCTGCTTATACATACCTAGCCGGCTCTACCTCCCCCTTCCCCACTACCCACGCCTTCGTTCTCATCTCCATGTTTCTCCCCCGTGCCACCCTCGACCATCTCCCGCGCACCCCCGCCGGGCCCCCGCGACCTCCCGCTTCTTACTTCTCATCTTTACCACCAACATCGTATATAAATACCTAAGGGCGTTGTCTTTGGTCTTTCGCGCGTTTCACTACGCTTGTCTCTCGAGCGTGTGTCTTTCTTCTTTCTTCAAAATTAATACCTAGGCTAGGAGAATTCGCGAAGAAAAAAAAACGGCGACTTAAAATCGACGACGTGAAAAGTCTTTGATTTTTCGTCTATCGGCCAATCGCGCGTCTCTCATTAGTTACGAAAAAGAGTTATTATTACGATGTCACGAGGTCGTAAAGTTCATTTGCGAAAATTAATTTTTGAATAAAATCGTTAACTGTTGATTTAACGAAGGAGCTTTGTAAAAATTGACGTTGCCGCGTAGCTCGCCGGAGACGAAAATAAGTAACATACAATAGAAGCGACCCAGGGGAAAATTAATCACCGAGTGGAATAATCGATCCTCATTAGTTCTTTGTGCAGCGTCACAGTGCAAAGACATTCTCCGACTTTTATACTACACGGACAAAAAAAGATGCTTAAAGTGCAATGCGTGAAAACAGCGGCTGTTTTCCCGAAACAGAAGAATTACGTAGATGTCAGACACAATTGAGTTTAAACGACTTGTGTGCCCCAAACTAATCACCATCGAGTGCGGTTCGCGTTAGGTCCTAACGAGAGGACAATGCTGGGCTTTGTTCGGACCGGTGTGCAAGATACGCGCGCGCGCGCGCGCGCATCTTCCTGCGCGCTCACGGCATCCTGCCACTTTCCCAAGTATCCGCGGGAGCTGGAAACGATTCCAATAGACAAAGAAGATTGAGTGCAGGTGCAGAGGACCAACGGGAAAAGGGGAGAGAAACGGCAGCTCGGCGCGTATGTAAGGATAGTTTCGCGGTTTATGGGCGATTACCATGGAGGCCGTAACGTCCTCTATGTACTACGTACGCACGTACAGTACATATGTAACAACGACGCGCAAGCCTTGCAAAGCCACACCAATGCATACACGCACACGCACACACACACACATACACGCCTGCACTTCGGGGCCGCTGGTCGGGCGCACGTGCGTGCGTGTCTTTCTCTCTCTCTCTCTTTCTCTCTCTCATCGTAGCTGTTCACGGAGAAGACACACGGGAGAAGACGGTAGGGGGATACATCACCTTGCACCACACGGCCGGTACACTTCAAATACACTACGAGTCAGTCAGTTAACTCCGAGTCAGACCTTTCACTTCGTGGTCCAGAGAGCACGCCACGGCGCGCACGATGGTTCCCACAAGTGGAAGCCCTCCTCGCTGGCTGATCCGAGGTCCGATGCTACAGTTTGTTTCTTGTTTCCACGAAGGGACCGAGGTGGTGGGACGCAAGCGCGGGGCCAACAGGACTCTCCGGCGTGGAGAGCGCATCTACTGGCCCTCTCTCGTATCCGGAAGATCGCTCTTATTTTTGCACGGGCCCCCATCTCGAAGCTTCACGGTCAGCCTCGATCTGGCGTCGCGAGCGTTAAAGTAAAATATATCTGTTAACATTTTTTTTCTCTCGCTTAATTGCCAACTCTCGCTCGTTATATTCTCTCTCTCTCTCTCGCGAATTATTTATTATATGAAATTTTTTTATCGATTTATTTCGTACATATTTAAATGTTGGATAGAAATGTGTGTATATGATTTGTCGATTTCCAGGAAATAAAATCGGGTCGAACAATACCGGTTAGATTGCAATATTGGATAATAAGTGACAAATTGCACTGATAATATACCACACGCCTACTCAGTACACCACGCTACCAGAGCTTGACTTATCTCGGTTATTACTTAGTGCACGTTAAGTTAATACCATAGTATTAAGTACATCTACCATGATACTTGTTAATGTTAGCGACAGAAGTTCAGATAGTGTGACCTCTCTCTCTCTCTCTCTCTCTCTCGATATTACGCGGCGGCGCTATTACCGGTAAATATCGATCTCGCGCGTCTGACAATAGAGAACGCGGGATATATTAAATATCATTTACCAACGCCGCAACATAGACGTCTTAAATATTACCTGTCTCAAATTTCGCTTGCAAAAACACATACCGAGCATTTTATTGCACGCGTCTAAAGCAAGTGAAGATCATTCGCAAAGTCAATTACGATGTTGCTTTCGATATCTGCGGCGTTTTGACCAATACATTTGTATATTTAACTTCATACAAATTAATTACAAATATTGTAATTATAAGAAAATATCCCGGATATGCTTCGAACGTAGAATTCGAATTCGCCGAGCGACAAAGAGACGCGCATTCCGATTGTTATCTATTTTTTTTTTCTAACAAACAACAGACCTTCCTCCGCAACGAGGCGAATGCTTCAAAGACATTTAATATTCCGATTGTCGTTGAATTCGCTCTCGTCGAATTCGTTTCACACACAACCGCAGACGACGGAAAGTAATGGTATCCATCACGCTTTGTTTCACCGCCCAATCAAAGCGAGCACCGGCGATACACTCTTCGATAAAAGATTGATTATCACCGCGATCATATCGATTTAGTTTCTATTTGATGTCTCAAGCACGTTTCTGAAAGGGAAATACAACATCTCGAAAGTTAAGGGCAATATAATAAATCTGATCACATGAGATGCAACAAAAAAAAAATAAAAATAACAAATAGAACAAAAAAAACTCTGATTGAACGAAGGCAATTCCAAATTCAACTAAGTTTTAAAATCGATACGAGCATGTGTGGATGTGCGTGTAAGTATATCTTTTTTGTGTTGCAATTTCTTTTGTCGCGTTTGTTGCAATTTCAAGTTCTTCGACAAATAAACAGAAAAAAAGCATACTTCGTTCCACTTTGTTGTTCGCTCATATAGTTAGGCGCGTGTAAGAGAACGCTTTGCACAATGCCACCTCCGGCTCGGAATGTCGGGCTCTCGTAGGGGGTTTTCGCCGAATCGGAGCAACAATATCGTGTTATCCATATCCCGCGCAACCTTCTTTGAAATGTGCAGCGAAACGCGTATATACACGTTACCGTGGCGCGTTCGTACGGCGCTCCGCAAAAACGTAATTGGCAGGCACTGAAGCTGTGATTATTCGAGTAGAATTTCACGGAATGGAGCTAAATGGGTTTGAGGAACAAACAATTTGCGCGGGGCAGCGCCGGCTGATTGCTCATAAAGCCGTGTAAGTACAAAGTATCGGTGGATGTTTGTTCTTTGGCGGACCCGATGCAATCACGACGCTGCACTTTTGATCCCCACGGCCTCACCGGTGCGCACGATGTATTGTTCCGTCCCGGCGCGTAAGACCCCTCTTCTCTCGTGTACGGATCGTTTCCCGGGCTGAAGGAAGGACCTCGGTGCAGCGTTCCGCAAAAAAAAAAAGCGGATACCTAACTCTTCTCGGCGCTGCATCGGCGAGATGTTCCTCCTCCGTGTGTATTCCTCCTCTCGATCATTCCTGTTTTTTGTTTTTTTTTTTTTTTTTTTTTTTTTTTTTTGAGTTCCTCTTCTCAGGGACGCGCGCGATTTTTTTACCGCGTGCCGCGATGCCGAGTGCAACGCAATCGCCGACCATAAAAGCGACGACGGCCGTCCAGAAATTTATTGCATCTTTTCCTTTGTTTTATGTAGATGTATATAACGAAGTATATGTGACATTAGCGGTCGCGATATACACACACGTACTTGGCCTGTTTCACGTCATGCGTGACGAAAAGGTCATACGTACAAGTCGAAATCTCGCTACGGCAAGAGAACACGAACGGTGTTGGAAAAAAAAAAAAACAGCCGCACGTATATATTGGGTATAGAAATACAACTCGTAAACGAACGATCGTCGTAAAGGAAGAGCAACTCTCTCTCTCTTTCTCTCTCTCCTCCGTCTTTTCGCTCGTCGCGTTATATATCTTGTTCGTGACGAGCGACAACAATCTGAAGAAAGAATAAAACGGCAAGAGTGTTCTAGCTCGATGATGAAACCGCGACCTGGACGCAATTAGATCAGCCATGGCAGTAAAAACGATCGTTCATTCGTCGGAAACAATTGAGCCATCAGCAAGATGAGTCGGTCTTTTCCTGAGGCTGGCTATCGGTACATCGTCGTTAATTCGCGCCGGATCGTTAAATCTTTGCCGAGCAACAACGAGTATCTCTCTGTATTTGCGATCGACACGCATAAAAATTATTGCGAAATAAATATATTATACACAAAACAAGTTTCGATAAAAAAAAAACAAGAGGAAAACTATGTAACAATATAGGTACAAAAATATTTTTAGCACGTTATTAACACTGATGATTCATCAGTTGTAATTTACGTTGTGTGTGCGTGTTTGTGTGTGTAACAGAGAGATAAACTCTGCCGATATGCTGACTTCACGCAGCAGGAAGGAGACTGTTATACGTTTCTCGATGACCGAAAGGCGTCGTCACCGGCGAAAATACCTGTTAACGCTGTGGAAACGCGCCGGATCGGAACGACGGGGAAGGGAAAGCCGCGGAAAAGAGAGGCGCGCTCTCGGGTGTTCTGGTGGCGCAGCTGGTGGGGGCGGGAACGGAAGAACGAAAGGAACCAGAAACGGAGAGACGAGAAAAGAGGAGCTGTCGCGCATTGAAGTCTCCGAAACGCGCGCCGGGGTGCTCTCTCGGTAAAAGCAAGTAACACGAACGAACGAACGAACAAACGAAACGAAGCGAGGCGTAGCATATTGTACGTAGAGAGAAGACGAGGAGATGGTCACCGGGTACTGATGAGAAGTCGAAGGGGGGGAGAGGAAGAGGAAGAAGCAAGAAGAGCGGCAGATGAGAGAGGAAGGGAATGCGGGAGGCTGTGCGAAGCGGAGTAGATCGGGACCAAAGTCGAAGGCATCGAGCCATTGACCCGTGGAACGAGGGGGTAAGCCGCGCGGGTAAAGAAGAAGAATATGTGCGGGGATATACCACACCACCAACGTGTAACAGCGTACGTGTAGCGAGTATGTAGATTCGAGCACACGGTCCGTAACAAAGCGCATATACATATGTAACTGCGGCGCGCGTGCACGTAGCCGTAACAGATATTACAGTACAGATAGATCGAGAGCGATTAAGAAATCCGTGACGGGCATTGTGTTTGTGTGCTCGGGTTCTCTCTCTCTCTTTCTCTCATGACGCCCCGTATCTGCGCTGCGCGCGCCGGTTCGCGCGTGCTCCTCTTATTATATCTCGCAAAAAAAAAAAAAAAGAAAGAAAAGAGAAACACACCGGAGCCGAAGCGTTACTGAATTTGCTGTCCAGCGCGCGATTCGTATTATCGCACAATATAGATTCTGTTATCTCTATTACAATTACATTTAGCGCGTCAGATGTATATTCGCGGCATTCCCGATTTACAACTGAGAATTCGATCGCCCGGGACAAAAAGTACAATTGAAACTAAATCAGCGCAATGAAATTTAAGATTATATTTAAATATAAGACGCTTTGTGTGAATATCTAACAATAAGATTGAAATCTAATCGGATTTTCTTCCAAGGGGGAGAATTTTCGAAGGCAAAATTTTACCGATTTATGCGTGTCGAAAATAAATATCGAGAGTCGCGTGGAAATAGATGAGCGACGACACACCTGTCGAATCTCTGCGATTCGATCTCCGCGATTGGGTTCACCGGACATCGAGCGCGGGATAGATCGAGAGCGATTAAAGAACTTCGTGACGATGCACGATGTGTTTCCCTTTGCTCTCTCTCACGAAGAAGGCGGCATCGCATGTTCTTCCGCGGCATAATATGTCGGTTGTGTGGCGAGAGCACACGTGTGCGCGCACACACGTGCGCCTCGTGTGTGCACACACACGTATGTGCGCGCACGCGGATGGACACGGCGAGGCTGCCGCGCGGTACCGATCTTCTTCGTGGCCGCCCAGGGTCATGCCCTACCCTCTCGCGCTACACAATAATCTTCCTCCTCGTCGTGTGTGCTCTGGTATCTCAGCGAGAACGTTACCGCCCGCCCTCCTTTTTCCTCTCCTCTTCTCTTTTCCCCGCCCGTCCACCCTTTTGTCTCTTGATCGGTGTTGCGGCCCATGTATTTCGCCCTTCTTTTATCCGTCTCTTCGCTCTCTTCGTGAACCCCGGCGCCGTAGGTGTTCCCTCCGCGTTGTTTCTTCCGTCCGGTGATTTGTTTGCCTACTTGATGCATCGTATAAATGCCTCCCCTTCGTATGTAATTGGATTGTTTTTACGAAAATACGATTTTATCGAAACGATGCGTCAAAAGGAAGAGAGATAGAGAGAGAGAGAAAGAGAATGAAAGAAAGATAATTCACAAAATCTGACGTATATCAGCCGCGCTGGCCGATTGGCTAAACGGCCTCGTTAATATTTTGTTGCATACCACTTTCACTCGTCGGCTCTTCGTGTTGCCATCGTGGCTTAACGAACGGTTTTCATTTCCATCCATTAAGCAAACCCTTTAATCAACATTTTTCCTCTATTATCTCCTCTTCTCGTGAAGAGCTCGTGCTTCGCGTCCGGCTGCTTCCGCGTTATTTTCGAAATTTGCTAATCGTCTGATTATACATCCCTCGTAACCTGTTTGCGCACTGTTCGTAGAGCTTGCTTGATACTTTTTTTTTTGTAGCATCTCACTTCTGAATCCTCACAAAACGGATGTAACGATTCGATAATATGTAAATACGTCTATCGTAATCGATATTACTGAATTTAACCGTAGGATTTCTTATCGCGTCATAAATATACATGTCGTATCGAATATCAATAAAACGCTACTACGATACTTTTGCGCGTAATAGAATTATTCAATCACCGTCCGATGTATGACCAATTCTCGACGGACCGCAACTTTTAATTCGATTTAGACGTTTCGACGAAATCCCTTCGATGAGCCAACGAAGTTCCCAAACTCTCACAAAATTTAAAACAACTTTGCGTGTGATACATCCACAGAGAGATTTTACACGCGATTTTTATAAATTTTCACAAACAGAGATTGACGACTGTCGTTGATGTAATTTTTCATTTCTAAGAGTGTGACATTACGCGCATTCAAAGAACGTGTCGTTTTGGCACAAAGTGCCTGTTACAGTGTCTTGTAGATTTTTTGATCTTTCCTAGACAGGGACTTCCAATTTTCGCCTCCTTGGTCCTTGAACTATCCCGTCGATCTTTTGTCCCTCTTTTTTCTTCTACATGTTATCTCGCATATCGTCTTTCCTTTGTCTTTAGTTATTATAATTGAATAAAATACTTCATCTTCGCTGTTTTCAGAAAAACTATTCTGATTTGAAGAGTCAAAGCGATCGAATTTGTTTTCAATATTTTTAACATTGTGAAATACGCCGCTGACATCAAAATCGTGTTTTTAAGAGAGACATATGTCATCGATAGTGGTCTATTCGTGGTTAGAATACGTGCACAAACCCATTACACGTTCATTGGCGCGCGTGTTTACAAAGGAAGACAATGCTAAACCACACAAACATAAAAAAATAAAGAAGAACAGATAGCAAAAGATAAGGACATCGCGCAGTTTGCGGGTCGCGCTAAATGGAATCGCGCGCGGAATCGCGCGGGCGGCGAATGAGAAGAAGCGAAAGGGGGCTCGGGAGGAAAGGAGGAGGGAAGAAGGCCCATTTGGTTTCGCGGAGACGGCCTTAAGGCTTCAAACGAAAAGCAGTTAGGTCGTCACGCGTTGCGGTTTAGCAGATTCGCGGCATTCGCGGCGGAAATTGAGCGGGTTTAAGTGATGGGTGGAATAGAACGAAGTTGATAGAGTGTGATGACAGTGAAGCGCTAGAAATGTAAAATCAACGCTCGAGTAATACACGGGTAACGGATGAGAGGAGCAGAGAGACGACGCGTAAGGCGTGTTTGATGAAGAAAGATTATCTCGACGCATTTTCATCAAAGTCGAATCCTAACAAACGTTCTTTTTTTTCTATAATATCTAACATATCGAACCGCAATTTCATTCTCGTGCCTCGCTCATAAACGTGCCGCTGAATGCGCGCAATTTTAGCGCACGTTTCGCACGTGTCGCGAGTTTTTCAGAAATAAAGATAAGCGAAGAGGGTTTTTATCGATAAAAAATGCGAGGGTGAGAACACGGGCCAGAAGTCTTTAATGAAAAATTAAGAGAGAAAATGCGTTCGCGACCGCAGATGCCCGGACTATCTGTCTCAGGATAAACGGGCCCGGTGAAGGGGAGAAAAAAAGCGGCAGAAAAAAAAGTCGAGAGATTCGCAAAAGCAGAAATAGCGGGAGCGGATAGCACAGAAGCATCAAGCGCTGCGGTGCAGCGAAAGGAGACGCAACTTGGGCTGGCGCCCAAGAGACACACAGGTGGGCGTGGCGCCTATCCCTACGCGGCGCGCACCGGGTCGCCGCGATATGAAATTATATACGGAGGCTCTCTCCGCGGTAGACGGAGTATATTCCTCTTTCTTTCTCTCCCTCTCCCTCCCCGAATCGCCCTCGCTCGCGTACACACCGCTATATTCCGGTTGCAGTCCGCGGCAGCGCATGGCGCGGCGGTACGAATAAATAAGAAAAGCTCTCTCTCTCTCAAGAGCGCGCGCGCTTGTTCCGTCACGAGCTGCGGTCGACAGGACGGACGCCGCCGTCTCATCTCGGCGGCGGCCAATCAGGCTCGTAATCACTGAGCTCTCCGCTTCAACATCCGTTGTTCAGCGTCCGGCGACTTAGGCCCGTATCTACTGGCCTTAACGCGCCGCGGTGACGACCGGTGGCGGCAGCCACGAAGAGGACACCCTCTTCCGCCCTCTGCGGAGAAGACCTCGCCTCTGTTCTCTTCTCCTTCTGTCCCTTTTTCAATGTCTTTTTTTTTTGCGTGACCGCTCGCCACTCACTCGCCACCAGTTGTTGACCTGCCCAACGTTAAGTAAACACGGATTTACGATACGATCAGTATTTAAGTCTACGATCGACGAACAAGTCAAATACTGTCTATTGAACTTGAGTTGAACAATAGGTATACGTAACGTTAATCCCGCTTCTTCCGTGGCGCATTACCTATGCATGAAAACGTATTTGTAGATACGAAAGTATGTTCTCTCCGTTGCGCGGACTGATGGACAGTGGGTCTTCAAACGTGGGAAGGAATTTTGCGAGAGACTAGATAGACTGCACTTGGCTCGGTAATTTTAGTCTTTAACTTGTCTTTAAACGTACTTGACAGACGCCGCGCCTTCTGCCCTCTGTTAGGGAAAGGCGACCATGCCTTCGATCGACACGCAAGTTCTATGTCACGGTCGGCGTCTGACGAGAACGAACCGCGTGGCACAATTGTCGGAAAATCTCTCTCCCGATTTTCAATGACATTTAAATCGCGCGAGACTGTCGCGTGATTCGTCGGAAATTTATTCGAAAATACATCGCGAGTAGAAATAAAATAGAATTTTTTTAAAAACGAACTACAATCGAAAGAAGAATGACTAATAAAAGAGAGAGAGAGAAAAAGATAAGTGACAAATTGTTGCAAAAAAGAAGAATAACTAATCAATCTCAGGTAATTCGTGAAAACGGACCGTGGAATAAAGTCCGTCAAAAAAAAGTATCCTCGCAAAAACCTTATTACATCGTCGACCGCACTCTCGCTCGCGTTCACACCTCTCTTTTTTTTTTTTTTTTTTAAGCATTTATCTGTTCTATCTACAAGTCGAGCACGATCGATCGCGCAGATGAGACCGGTCAACGAGCTTTCGAAAGTCGATTGTGGAAGATACTAATGAGGCGTTTGACTCTCGGAGCGAACGTTTCGCATCCTTTGCGGCGACTCTCCATACGAGCAAGCATTACTTCATGGTTGACGTGCCATACAATCCCGGGGAGGAAGGCGACAATTAAGGCACTGCGCCTCTCTCTGCCTGTTTGCCACTTGCGAATGTTTAGTGCGTTCGCAGATAATGCCGTTACACCTTTCGAAAGAGGCTCACCTATTGTGACGCGGCATGCGTGTGACGGAAGGAAAAGAGCACGCCGGGGGAGATACGTCCGTGGGCAACGATGGGCGAGGGGAAGGGAAGAAAAAAACAATAGAGGAAGACGCAATCTGCATGTGCACGGTGCCGATCCCTTGTTTTACGAGGCGAAACACATTTTGCTAAATAGTTCAGACGTAATCTCCCGTGCGAGAATTCGCGAAAATCTCTTCCTTATACGAAACAAAAACGTTCCCTGGAACTTTGACGCAATATGCTATTCTATGCCGGCAAAACCCACGTGTGACGATGGAATGTAGTTTTTACTGTCGAAAGTTTAAATCAGCAGCAATGCAGCAACACGACTAACCTCGCTGCTGATTTATTCTTCGGCAATAAAATAGAATCACATGTCAAATAAAATAAAACGATTGCGGCGCAAATGCTGTAAATTCCGGCAATAATTACACTTTGACATATATAAGATCACGCACGTGAACGATTTATTGAACTTTCAATATCCCGCGCCCCCTTCTCCCTTTCTTTCGGTGACACAATTCTCTAAGAATCGACAGGTTTATTAATTAGCTCAAAATTAACGATGCCGCGCGAAATACAAAGACGCAATTCGTGCCGCGCGGACAATAAACAACGAAGCAAAAACCCTCGACCACCGCGTTCACGTACTCGAATAATTCATCGTTGGCAAAGATACCGAGTTGCAAATAACAGGGGAACCCGGCGGGTCTAAAGTAATTTAAATCAAGTCGATACGTGCATTACCATCCCGTATATAGCGCCCGTGGATATAGTATATATGCCTCGACTTGTGGTACGACTCAGCGGTCGCGGCAAACCTTCGTTCAATTTGCGATGTTACAGATGAAGATCTTGCGTTACCCCTTCCACGTTTCCCGCCTACCCCCGCCGATTGCTCTCCGATGCCTCTCGCTTCGGTCGATTCCATCGGCCGCGTGAGAAAACGCATCGCGGATAATACGTGACACGTGGTTTCGTATCCGACTACACTCGGACGGTGCAATTCGATCAGGAGCTACATGCGGTGGCACTGTCGCGGTCAATGCGATTGCGAGATTGCATTCCGGCGTGTATGTAATTCGATATTTCTTGATGATAGATTTGTTGTTTTTCACTCTACGAGTTATTGCTGAAATTCGATTCTAAAATAAAATATCGCACAATGTTTGTGCCAAACTAATGATATAAAAAAAAGATATAAAAAAAAAAGAAGAACATTTTTGAGACTGTTTTTATAGTTTACACACACACACATACGCGCGCGCAGCGCTATAAAAAAAACGTTCGATTAAATCCGCGATGTCCTCGGGTGCGGAATATTGCAAAGCGTGTACGACAAGACGCGCGCAAGAAGAAGAAGAGTCTTTCACAATCATGAAGAGTCCTCCTTCGCTATTGCAGGCAACAAAAAAGTTATTGCAGTGTACTGCAAGGGCCACCAAGAATCTCCGAAGAGTTCAACGCAACTTGTACAAAGTTAAAATCTGTGTGGAACGCGCCACGACTTCATGTAATTTTTATCGTCACTCTCGTGAGGAGGAAGAGACGAGAGAGAGAGGGCGAAGGGCGGGGAGAAGAGAGCGCGAAAAGGGTTTGGGTCGTCGCGCTCGAGGAAAACGTTGCGCGGCTCGTAAGTTTTGTCTTGGCAGTCGCACGATGCATGATTTACGCTGCGAAGCATCATGATTGTTCCGGCAATAATTCTCTTTATCATCTGCTTGCGCGAGATGCTTAGATGTCGATAGCTCGTTGGCCAATGGAGAAGCCATTATACCGATAATAACTCGCGACTGCCGAGAGAAGAGAAATTTGCGCACTTTTTCTCTCTCTCTCTCACTTATTGAATTCTTAAGTACAGATATTTATTATTTTCATGCTGAGAAAGAGAGAGTAGAAGAGCATGATCGAGCACATAATACCGACGCGTTTGATTTAATCTCGCGGATAATATTTCTAAAAGGAATCGATGCGTAACGGCGAAACATATGGCTCGCTCCTAACTAATTATCAAAAATCACGCGAGTTTCCGCCCTGTGTAATAATTTTTGTCGTCACCTCGCGCATCGAGAACGAAGCGATGATACGCTCGGATAAGGGATTTTTAACGGGGTGGTCGTGCGAATTCTTGCTGACCGAATGAGAACGGCGGTGTGTGATCGTTGTGGTAACCAAACGCCTCGCGCTCATCCCTGGAAGTTCGTAGAGCGCGGGAGAAGATGTATGTATAACGTGAGCGTGTATGTCACGAGCAGTCACGATCGCGGACGCGGCCTCATCTTTCTCGCGCGACCCGCCCTCCGTGTATATACAGGACTGCCTTAACCATCAAGCCAAATGTACTGTAATCACTGGGCGCGCCGAGCCGATTTTTCGATTGAAAATATTTTACTAAGATCGCGTATCTCGATTCGCGTTTTTTATTAAAAAGAAGGATACTAATCACTCTCCGAATTAGTTTCTGTTTCCAAATCTCCGAGATTCATCGTAATATTTCGTCGGCAAACTGGAAAATGTTCTACTGAAGAAAGAATTATTTTTGTTCATTAATAAACAATTGTATTTTATTTTATTTAAAGAGATTTTTGCAACTAAATTATTTGCCAACAAGCACGTTCGGTTTTACGCGACTTTATCTTTCAATACTGATTGAGCATCAGAAAGGACCTGCTATTTCTGGATTTATTTCTTAATTATATGTTACTGTCTCGTCGAAGACGATTTTTAAACAATGGCGCTATTCTGTCTCTTCGTTATTTTGTGATCTTCGCTGTATATGCACCCAGCCCTGACTCTCTTGAAGTCCGTGACTAATTGCGCACGTACGTATTGCTACACGCGAAACGCACGCACGTGCATGCGAGAGGATTTTTAAGGTGTTACGATACGTCCACCTAAGCGAACTATCGTGGATAAGAGCACCAGGTTGTTGGCTAGTAGGATACGGTGCGCTGCAACCGTGCAGCATTCCGGCCCGGCGTGCAAATAAAATCAGAATGGAGCTTCGGCGTGATATACCTACATCCGGTAGACTCCGTAACCGTAGGGAAGAGAAATAGTCCGGATAATCGTGACGAGACGCTTAAACCATAACGGTATTAAAAATGGAGTAACTGTTTGCGTCGGAAGTGTAGTTGAGAATATATGATATAGTTTCTTGTATAGTATCGTCATAATTTCGAAACATATAAAAGTACCGCCTTTTAAAGATGCCCATTAATCCGTCATTTGACGGATCATTTGTAAATATCAGGCGTGTAAAATCATTATTATTGTAATTTGTTTATGCAAAAGTAGATTTTTATCTGCCTCAGTCGTACTAAGTTTAATTATTTTCTAATGAAATATGTTTGAAACAAAGTTTGTTTAACAAACTGAACTATCCGAATTTGATAAATTTGCTGGATGAAAAATGTTGACGTTTTTGTTACCGCATAATTGTATCTCTGAGAATGAAAGAGTTACAAGAAAAGAAAGGAGAACGCCAAAGTGCGAGAGACCTGTAGTGTCGTGGCAAGTAAATACAAATAATATCAGCTCGAAAACCTGCTCTGACCGTTTTTTCGTCAATGTGTGTGTAAAACACGTATACGTGCAAATCTACCTGCGCGCGACAACATTCTTCGAGAGCACGTGCCGACGTCGTGGATATAATTCGGATTGTTCGTTACCGATATTTTTCGGGAGGAGAGAGACAATTGTGAGATAATTTTACGATATTTTGAATCCTTGAGGCGCACAAACTCCCGACAGAGTTGACAATGAAAAGTGTCACTAAGTGTTCTCAGAATAAACTTTTATACGCTCTTTCTTGCGCGTTCATGCGTGAGAAATTTTCCTAAGAAAATACGCTCCTACGCTTGTTTTCCCAACGAGAACGGGCGTGAAATAGAATGAAGAGACAGAGGGAGGAAGCTGCGAAAGTCGCGCACAGTTCGGTATAAAATGCCGCGTCGGCAAAAATGAATATATTGCCTGGGCGGAAAGATTACTACTTTGCGAATGACGGCAATTTCTTTCGCGGTTATGTGTACCGTCGCTTGATGACGGGTTTTTTCGTCACCGAGAACGCGGATTTCCTGTTGCGCTTGTCGCGGCTATTAATGGCTCTGCCCATTTTTCGCGAAAGAATCGGGAAATTCGACGCCGCCGCATCGCGACGTCGTCGTGGCGAGATAGAGAAAGAGAGAGAGAGAGAGAGAAACTCTAAGGCAGCCTGTCACTCGCGAGATTAGAGCGAACTGCACGATTGATTCAAAACGTGAGAATTTAGCAGAGATTGCCGACTAAGCAGGGGAAACGAGGTTGATCCGAATCCATCAATTTCAAGGGAAGTCTCTGTGAACAAACGGAGTAACTCGAGGACAATGATTGCGCTTCATTCGTGGCCGATTGTTCTTTGAATGTGACATATGATCTCTTCTCTCCCCTCCTCAAAAAAAAAAAAAAACATTATCGTCATAAATTTACATGTAACGTTGAAAACATACTTTAACACGTTCTTTTTCCACAAGACAATTTTACCTCTGCGCAAATTGATTATTTTTTAGATCACGGATTTACTTTCTTGTAAATTAGAAAGACTGCAACAATCTTGTAAAAATCCGAGATGTCTATGTTTCGACGCGTCTCGCGATCCGCTTCTTCCTACCGATTCACCGCGATTAGGAATCGCGGTTTACCGAGGCGAGGTTTCACTCGCGCGCGTTCGATCTCTTCGCTCAGATCCCTATAATTGAAACGCGCGATTCGTGTACTCGCCTCAAAACATTGACTCCCGCGCGCGCGCGCGTCTACCCCAGATCCTTGCGCGATATATCTCAATTATGTCCCCGACAGTCATCACGCGAGGATAATAATCTCGTGGACATCGATCGCGCGCGCGGAGAGAGCAGAGAGAATGACGCGCTAATTACGACACCCTTAGTTAGCGTGCTTATCGTCGGACGACATTAATCGTTCGCGTGCCGCAGACCTTTCTTTTTTTTTTTTTCCTTTTCCACGACCATTAATAAGGCCAGCACCCACGGAGGGTACGATTGTTTATTCGTGCGAACTCTCCGTTAAATCCCGAAGTGTCCGGGTTCCTGAAGCGTGCATAAGCCCCGGACCTCACGCTGGCCTGGCATCAGCATTTTTTACCTCGTCCCATGGAATAGGTACGCCGTACAACGCTCGCTCCGGGTAATGATGGATTCGAACAAACGCTCATTTTGTATCGATAAATCGCTTTTACCGAGATATTTGCGAATCTCATCTCTCATCGTGTATCTTTGAGCAATTTTTCACATCGCACCGAATAATTTATTATTTTTACGCATAATTTATGCTTTCTTTCGAAAAACAAGTTATATTTTTTTTTCTGGTTAATGCAGAGAACTGTAACAAGAAATAAATACACGCGCGAATATATATATATATATATACACATATATATATTAATTATCGCGGCAATTATATCGAAATCGGAATAAATCATGCGACGAATAAATCTGTAAACCACACTTTCATACCCGGATTTGTACATAGGTGCGCATGTGTGAAAATATATAACGCGAGCGCAAACTGCGAACGCTCTTCCACTTTATGAAATTCCATTTTATGGTATCTCGTCGTAGCCGAGGTCTTCGATTTGGTGGTGCTGAGAAGTGAAGCAACAGGTGCGACGCTCTAGCCTTTGCGTCGCTGCCTTTAGAAGCTCAGGTAATACGTACGTTATCGGAGGAAAAGGAGAGCGGGAGCAAATCATTTTAAGAAATCTTTTATTCACCTTTGCCACCACGTCTATGTATCCGGGAGAGAGGGATCTTTATATCAGTATATATATACGTATGTATATAAAAGTTAGTATATATATATGTATAAAATACCGCGCATTATATGACAAATGTCCTATCTCTCAAAATTGTACATTCCGTCTACGGAATGTACACATCGTACGTACGTGAATAAACTTTCGATTTCTCAACGAAAGAACTATGTCAAATATTGAACGAGTAGCTAAAAATCACCGAACACGAATAATATCATCTTTTTTGTTTTTTGAGTAAAATATGTATAAACTTATATATTTTTTCCGTTTCGCACATTGATTAAAATTCACCAGGTATTTTGCAAACTTAATTGTTTTTATTGCAACGCGCAGTCTCAGACTTAGAACAAATGTCTAATGGTCATGAGCTTACGAGAGATTTTGTCGAGTTTGTCGAGTTGTTCGAGTGGATTTGCGCGGTGTCGAGTACCCATCGCTACGACCGTGTCTCGAATCTTTTAAGCGGCAGGCAAACCACTCACGCGGCGCAGCGGACCGCGAAATCGACGCTCACATATGAACTGGGAACGGGAGAGGTTTCCCTCCTCTTCCTCCGCCTCTCTTTCTGCTTCTATATACTCCGACATCGAGACGGAGGAAGAGTAAACGGACCGTACATACACAGCCTCCGCTCTGTGGCTTTCCGCGACCTTTTCCCCGTCTTTTAACACCGGATCACGTGTCATCCGGCCACTTTTCTATCGAACTTCTCACCTCTGACCTTTTTCATTCCGTACCGTAACTTCACACTGTCGTGCGGCATTTTTATTTTACTTTCTCTCTCTTTCTCCCTAACGCTTGTAGCACACGCTGTCTCGTGTGTGTGTGTGTGTGTGAGAGAGAGAAATAATTTCAACTTCGCGAGAGACTTTCGACGTTGTTTCGTGCAAGAGATAGGTAAATAATTAAAAATTTATACTTTATAAACTTGGAACATACGCGCGCGCAGACATTAAAAAAAATCAATTTCTTTAATTGTACACGTTCATATCTCGTAAAATCGGAAATACTCGAGATGTTTAATTAATGATCGCAACCGCATAAACAAATTACGCTTCGCGCATATATTGGAATGATTAAACACCTCGGCAGTGAAGAGAAGTGTATTGCTTCGAAATAATTTATTATGTAATCGTGAATTTTTTTCTTTTTTTTTCGGAGCATCATGAGTGGAACGAATTTGCTTAATTGCTGACGGATCGTGCTTTATTACGCAAATTGATTCTTTTTTAGTATATACATATAGAGTCGCTTAATTGATATGAGGGATGTAAGCGGAACCGAGCAAAAAGTATACATATCGTCGCGCATTTTCCATGAAAAGAATGGAACGGAGAAATGATTGTTGAAAAAGAGAGTCAGACGATCGCCAGGCACTGCCGCGTTCGTGTCGCCCACGCGAGGGAAGGGTAACTTCGCGAAGGGGTGGATGTTGCAAAGGGGTGGGAGACAAAGAGGGAGAACTTTAATATATGCCTACCGGGAGAGGCTATAAAAATCAATACCTCAAATTACCAGGCGGTACTTAATTTTCTTGAAGCAACCAGCGGCGGTACGCTGTCTATCCCCTCTTCTCTCCCATCTCCAACAGTCTCCTACCCCTCGCCAATTCTCCGGAAATTCTTCCTCCATAGGACGACGAGACGGATTTCGCTGCATTCACGTGCATTTACCTTCCGAGGGTCCTGCAATTACGCAGTGGGGAACGTTTGTAAATGTTAAAGGAGAAAATCCGCCATTAAAAGTGTACGACGAGAGACGACGAGTCGTATCTACGTTTCTCTACGTACTAATGATTTCGCTACGGGTAAAAACAAGATTGGAATTATTTATAATCGAGCCGCGAAACCGCGTGTTTCCAAATAATTATCGGAATACCGAGCAATCACGGCCAAGAAGACAAATATAATTCACGTGTTTGTTTAAAAGAAGATAATGAAAGCGCGATGTGTTCCAATTTAAAAAACTCGTGTAGGTAAATACAAAAAAAAAAAAAAATAACGCGAGCTTTCGTTGACATATGCTAATTACGCGATATCACTATGAATCAAGATATTTATGCGTTAGAATTTGTGATTCTAGTGTAATCCAAGTGAATTTTCCTCCAATGAAATTGTTTATTCAGACAACAGTACGTGGGACGTGTTAAAGTTGGCTCCTGCGATTTTGCCAACGTAATGCTAATTAATTACCCTGGCGGAAAAGAAAATGAGATCTCGTAGGCCTCGACCCCCTCTGGCAGCGAGTAAGATTACGACTCAACTCCGGACAGAAGGGTTGGTGCTTGATTTTATTGCTCGCCATCCGACCTCTCTCTCTCTCTCTCTCTCTCTCTCTCTCTCTCTCTCTCTCTCTCTTTCTCTTTCTTTCCCCTCTCAAACCACCCGGGATTCCCGTGCTTTCGCTACCCGTGCTGGATCCCTGCTTTCTTTTTCTTTCTCTTCCTTTTGCTCGACTGTCCCAACCCTCCCTCCCCTCCCACCCACTCTCTGCCAGTAGAAAAGTTTCCTCTCTGTATCCAGTTATGTCCTGCGCGTTTTATATATTGCTTAAGGTCAAACTGACCCGCGCAACGAATGACCGAGAGAAAGCTTCTTTTCTATCAAGGTCAAGATCGCAACGCTCGTGGCATTGCTCGATATTTCCTATACAGCGGCTTTGTTTCTCCGGGGAAGAAATTGAAGAAAAACACCATTTATATGACAAAACGTAAAATCGAAGCCGGGAAATTTAACCGTTCTGTTCGATGATATGAAAGTAGAGAGGAGAAAATTGTTTTTTCTTTTAATAATATGTCGCTACTCGTTTCTCGACACTTTGAAGAATACGAAAAAGATTTCAGAATAATTATTGTCACTTACAGTTTGTATTTTTATATACGCGACATGTTGCGTGCAATTATAATTTTCTCTCAAGACGGCACCTTCTATTTTCAGATTAATGAGTCCACTGAAGCCCTTATTAGAACCTTCTTTGCACATCTCTTTGTGTCTTTAAGCGTTGCTTTTACGTTTCAGTTAACCCGTCCCTGCTAACGTGTCTTTCTAAGCCAAGAAAAAAAGTATAGATCGAGGCCAAATGTAAATTATTAATATTTTTTAGTTTTGATGAAGTTGCTGTTCGTGTTGTTAAAAATCTCTGTGAATTTAAATATAAATATACACTCATAAATCTTATCACACACAAATCCAAGAGCTCAGTTGCGAGATATATTCTTTGAATTAAACTATAATACACGTTATTTACATTTTTTTGCGAATACATTAAAATCTTCGATCAGAATCTTCTGTCCCTCCCGAGGGAGAATTCGTCACGTGTCTACGAGAGATCGTATCAAGTAAGACACTGATTCTTTGGCGTGCGCGCAAGTCACAAATGTAATCAATTAATATTCTAGTTAGTCTTAGACTAATGAATGTCCACCCAGTGAAAGACGTTGACTTATACAGACCGTTCGTCGGCGGCGAGGTGTTGCACGTCGTAGACGTCGTTCTCGTGCATCTATAGCAAGTTGCATTCGTGGCATGCACCTTCGTCGGATTAACATAGAGAGAAAAAGAGAGAGAGAGAGAGAGAGAGAGAGAGAGAGAGAGAGAGAGAACGTGAAATCCTTATCCTGTACCTCCGAACTGACCATCACTACATTGTGCTGGTCATGGACGTTTCGACTCGTTCCTGCCTTTTTCTTTTTCTCCTGTTCTCCTTGTCGCTCTTCTCTTCCTTTTCCCCTTACCTCACCTTTTTCTCTGTATCTCTCTCTTTCTCATTCCGTTTGCCCTTCTGTCCTTTCTGTCCTCCCTTCCCCTTCCACCGCGCTGTCGAGCAGATCGTAAGACGAAGGAGAGAGGGGACTCCAGACGACCCGAGAAAAGAGGGAAAACGAGAACGAGGTCCGAGAGGGAAAGTTACCAAGGGTTGAGTGATAAATTGATAGTGGACGTGCGCCATGCACCTTCTCTTTCTCTCGACTCCTCGTCCGACCGACAGACCGACAGACCAGCAGACCGAATGACACCCTCACCCCAAAGTGTCAGTCAGTGACTATAATGCTCGCTGATTTCTACTACTTGTAGAGCGGAATAAATAAATGGTTAATATGGTCGTAAAATCATATTGTCTCCGTCACAGATAATTTGTTTTCGACGTGAAAATATGAAAAACGAAATTTCAAGATTTAAAATTTAAAAAATACACATTGTAAACAAAAATAAATATGTGCATTAATTAGATTCACCTGTGTGCACGCTTGCATTGTTAATATAAAGGATGTTACGCTCGCGTGATGATTCCAATTATTCTGCTTCATCAAACAAAAAACCGAATCGAGTAAAGCAAATTTAACTTGACAAAAGACAAAAACAAACTCTTGTTAAATCGCGTAAAAGAATCTCGGTACAAGCGTAAATATATAAAAAACGAAATATCGAAGAACCCCGAAGTTACCCCGGCGCGTCGGTTCGGTGGTATATAGACGTGACTTCCGTTTTAATCAGCACGAATCCAAGTTATTAAAATTCCTACGGAATTTTAGCGGATGAATGGGCTCGATGGCCACCGACCGACTTGGCCTGGGTTCTCTTTGAAAGAAAAAGAAGTTCATTCATTCCAATAGAAACGAAAAGATATAGCATTCGTTTGGGCTCGGTCTCGGAATATCGGCAAACTAAAAACGTTAATTTATTCAATGGCAAAAGGGCATGAAGATACGAGAGCTTCGTAAGAGATGAGCTCGACGACGGGGAGAAGAACGGCGAGTAGAGAAATGCGCGCGAAAGATACTGCGGACAGAAAGGGAAGATCGGGTGTGAGGAGGGTGAAAAGTCGTAGAAAGGGGAAGACGTCGGGAGAAGGGGGGGTCAAACGAGAGCCTCTGGCAATTTTTCCAGCAGCGGTCGAGCTCTCGAGTTTTGTGACTTTTTTTTCTTCCTGATTTTTCTAATTAATTATCGGTATTGATTGGTTTCCGATTTGACTTCGTATAGCCTTTGGCTACGGGATCGCGGCGAGATGGAAATGACCGCCGTGCAGAAATAACCGCAAGAAACTGAAATAGTTGAACGAATTAACCGCTCGTGATTCGCTCCGAGTTCTGATTGAAGGAGTGTCTTGTTTTTTTTTTTTTTTAATGAAACGGCGACGATACGATTCCGCATGTGTGTCTGCGTGTAAGAACAATTTTGTATGAAGAAAACGATCGTAATTGTAATAAACCTGTTATTTAATTTATATTCGGGAAAAAATCTTTTTGAAAAATTCTTTGAGCAAACTTTATATCTCGTTATAATGTATATGAGAAATTGTTTTAATCTCATATATAATTTTACATAATTGTTTTTAACCAGATATTAAATTTGTCCATGTATGCAAGACTTCTTTTTTCGCGATAAATTATATTAATTTAAAATTCACAGAATTATTATCTCCAATTTTTCTAATGTCTGATATTATACACGCGCTTAATTTTAGATTTTGTGTTCTACGTTTTATAAAAATATATTACCGAAACAAAAGTACACGGACGTGTAACGCGTGTTCCGGTGCAATTATATTTAAGCGGATATATACGATGTTGAAAAATACAATTTGGCTTGAAACTTTCGTGTCGGAATGACGTTGAAGACACCGTGTAATGTAAATTTATCGCTGGCGCAACCCAACGATTAACCATTCACGATTTTGTTCTTCGAATCAAGCCATCGCGCGCAAACCGGGTAGAAGTTTCTGGGTGCATAGTCGGTTACGTTGTAATATGGTGAAAGTTCTCTTGTAAACGTGGCCAGTATACTATACAGCCAAAGATTAATTGCCTGCGAAACTTTTAACCGCGCGAAGACGATACAAGATGACGCCTCGTAAAGATGCACGAAAAAAAATTGAAAAAAAAAAAAAAAAACCGATTCTCGCGTCGGTCAATGCCTGTCTCGATTATCTCGACGACCTCGACGAATAATCGTAACGAATTTCCTAACACAATCGTCAACGTTGTAACAATCGGCAGAATTGTCGATTAACATTTCACGATTTCTCACTGCTAGATTTATCTCGCGCGAAACTGTACAACGTACAGTCGTGAGTCGGTAGATCGATTAAAACAATGGCGGGAGAGGGGGAGCAGAATAATGCAAAATTCGTCGTATTCGTAGAACGCACGATTAAGCATTCGCTATTCTTTTTCGTCGGATCTACTCCGCAATTGCAAGCGGCTGTTGGAATTTTCTCGGAAGATGGTTAGCACGCTGTAAGACGGTGAATCGATTACCTCTGAGGCACAAAGAGGAGAAAAGGGAGTGGTGGATACCTACTGGAGCTCCGCAGTGTGCGGAGTCAAGAAAATAAATGCGCCGCAAAACTCGAGCAAAGAAATGCAACAACAAAATTGCTGCGCTTTTTTCTTGCAACAGAGCGACATTTACATCGCGCTGTCAAAGAAAAAGTATTACAATCGCGAAATTGTCATTTTGTTGTTTACCTTACGATACACGCGGTGACCGATTTTCTAAAGAGATAAAATACTAAAAAGTTGTTTAGTTTTTCAATCACGATCGATTGATTTGCCGATTTCCTAGAAAGTCGTTTTATTAAAAAATTAATAATTCTTTCTGTAAAAAAAAAAAAAAAAACTGCACCGCGTACGCCGTGCATGTGAGCCATAAAATTTCAATTGCCTTTGAGGGTAACGATTAAAATTACATGCGCATAATTAACGCGACAAAGCGACGTTATCGGGGCATTAATTATCCCGACGAATAATTCATCTAACTAGTCGATGAGGGTAAATCGCACAAAAAATTCAGCGTCTGCTTCTTTTGGAAGCTAGCCCCGCCGCAACGACGGAAGTTTCCTGGAAGGTGGTCAGTGCGCTGTAAGGCGGAGGATTGATTGCCTTCGAGGTTTCACGATGAAGTGGCACGGTGAAGGGAGACGAAGCGAGACAGAAAGATGCGGAGAGAGAAAGAGAGAGACGGAGAAGAAGGAACGAGGAGAGACCAAAGAGAGACCGAAAGAGCAAGTAAGGGAGACCCGAGTCGAAGTGGCGAAGGGGTGAGTCAAGGGTGAACCGTAGGGCTGAGAATGCGACCAAGGTACGCGCGGTGAAGGACAGGGGGGAATGGAAGAGGATGACTTGTGGTTGTGTGTCGCAAGATAGGGTTGCTATATACCGCGCGTTCTGTCCTGCGTCCGTCGGTCCGTTTCTCGTCCGCTCCAGCTTCTAACCACTTCACCCGCTTCATCCTCTTCCTTTAAGGTCCGAAGGGGGAGGATGGACGAGGTGGTTGCGCGCGCGAGGGAGGCACGAAGGGTTCTGGGAGATGTTCTTACGTTCGCTGGTAGCTTAGACTCTCTCTCGCGTGTATCATCGACTCGGTGAAATTGTGTGTGAACCCACACGCGCATTGTGTGAGTGAACCATACGTGTGCGGGTTTTCGTACGAATATACACTGCACAAGGGGGTGGCTTGCCGCGTTGCATATACGTACGTATATGGCATGTATACGTGTACGCGTGTGGCGAGACTCAGCTAAGGAGTTAGAAACCACCGTGCGCTTGCTATTGCGCGCGCGCGCTCACTTGCCTGACCATTTATTTCGAACAAGAACATTAGCGCCGGGCTGATCTATCAGGTGGCGCGACTACTTTGGCGTCTCGTGTGTTAATTCGGTGACTCGCTGGATCGCTTACGTTGCATATTCTCTGCACGTACGTGCGCGCAATGTTTTCAGAAATTTCTACGCGAATAAGAATACATAGAAGTAAGATTTTTTTTTTATAAAACGTTCGAAAATTGCGTTTCATCGATTTGACAAGTAATTTCTTTCATTCTTAGCAAAATTGAGAGAAAAAAAAGTGGAATAAAAAAAGAAAAGCAATTACGTAAAATAAATCGAAGAGAGACTATTTTAGATTTCAAATAGTTAACATGTTTGTTTGTACAAACGCGCGGTGTTAAATGTATATTAAAAAAAATAAATTTTACACTAACAAACTTTTTCTCAAAGTTTCTTCTTACGAGAAAAAGTATGAAATAAAAAACACACGTGCAAGAATGCAAGACATTAGTCTTACGAATCTCAAATCAATTTGCATGTCGCATATCAAGATTTTCCATCACAGCCGTCACGTAAAAAAAAAAAAAAGTTTAAGACTTTTTTTTTTACAAAAACGGATAAATCCGCAATAACCGCCGCTGTCGTGATTCTATCTGCGAAGTGATAAGTCGAGCAATCGGTGGCGGTGAGAACGTCTTCCTCTCGCAGGAAACCAAACGCCTACTGCGGAAAAGTAGCGGTTCTTTAAGAAAGAGGAACGGAAAAAGGATGACGTCTCTCGCTGTGCCGCCGCGCACTGGCGGTGAGTGAGAGCAAACGATCGATACGGCGGATCGACATCGCGCGCGACCGATTTGCGTTGGCAGTGCGCGTGAATACGCTTTACAGGACGACACCCGTTAAATGCCGGAGTTCCCCCGGTGCGGAGACTATCGGACGAGGCATGTAAGGAACTCGGATACACACGAACACGTGAGACGCGGGCCGTCGGTGTGGCTGCACGCATACCATCCTGCGCGAAATCTCACGACAAATACACACATGTGTGGAGGAGCACAATAATTACTATAGGTAGCGAGGACGAGAAGCAAGAGGAGGAGGAGGGTGCACCCTTCGCGAAGTCGAAAGGGGGTAAGAAGGGGGGAGGGGGTGGCTTGGCCGGCAATCGATATATACACACACGCAACCGAGTTACGCTGCTTGGAACACTCACACGCAGAACACATGTACACGACTTGGAAGGTATACACGCGCGAAGCGGCCGGCGCACACCGTCTCACCGGTTTACATAAGTGAAGTTCCTTGGCCACCACCCTCAGTCACCACCTCTTATATACCCCTCTGTCCTCCCACGCCACCCCCGACCGCCTTCACCTCTTCCTACTGCTACTCCTCCTCCTCCTCCCGCCTTCTGCCCAAGCGTTTCTAATTTGCATTCCCCTCCGTTGGCACTCCTCACCTCCCCTCGACTCACCATCCGTCGTCTCCTTCGCGTCCTCATCCCCCAACGACGCCATCCACCCAACAACTCCGTTGTCCGTCTTGCGAGGTTTCACGCACACGCATGTCCCTCGTCCGTGTATCACGCGTACGACGCGGGGGTCGCTCAGCCGGCGAGGACCGGGACGAGGAAGAGACAAAGAGACTACCCTTAACTTCGGCCCGCAGAGTAAGACGGCTACGGGATACGAAATGAGAATAAGAGGAAGAGAGAAAGAGAAATAAGGAGACAGAGAGAGATACAAGAAGAAACAACAAGGACGACGATCGGTCCAGGGGCTGCTGCAGTTAGGTTAGAGCTACCTGTACCTTCTTAATACCTTTCGTTGACAACTCCTTATATATATATATATGTATATATATATGTGTGTGTATATATATATATATATATATATATGTATATGATGTACACGTATATATGAAGTGGCCCTGTGGCTCATGGTAGTTAAAGGTGGCGGGCGATCTGTGTCTCGCATGAGAATATACCACTCTCTCGGCGGCGGGTAAACTATATAAGCTTCGATCGTTTTACGGGCATAAAGACGCTCCGTGTACGAGGCTTGTAAGATTGACGGCGATATCGCGTTTTGATTTACTACTCGCGGATTGCGGCAGAAAGTGGTGCGCATTACACAGCGATCGCGTACAAGGAAACGGACTAAACAATCTGTAAGATTATCTGTACTCGAATTTCTGAATTAAAGTAATCTTTAAAGCGTTTATCAATTTTTTTAAATGCATATTTAATTGTCAGAAAAATTATTCGTCATATATAATACATATATATGATAAGTTAAATTTACTTTACGACTTTTACGATGTGACAATTAAAAATTTTTTGCGTCTGTCTCTATGTATAATTTATTCGAATTTTCTGAGTTTAACGTAATACTAGTGAGAACTTGCGATAAAGTATGCAACTATATAGATGTGTGCATTTTCAATTTTTGGTTTAATACATCGTATGCAAAAATTTGTATAATACAAATTATGTATACTATTATTAAATTTGCCATAACGGTTCTCTCTATCAGATCGTCCATTTACGTATACTTGATCCTTCTGCTGTCGACAAAGCTTTTAGGAATAATTAATAAAAACGCGGCAGATTCTGTGCAACTCGTAAGCGACTTTCTCCAAGAAAAGAACTCAAAGTAAGATGGTCCCGATCAGCGGGAACTTTCCCTCTAATTAAGAAGACAATGTACGAGTCGGTACAACGCAGCGGGCCAAAGACGTCGCGCTTTTCCCGGCAGGACAATGCCGGCAATGAAGATAAAGAAGGGTCGTGGCAGGCATAATTCCGAAGTGCGTTAAGAGATCCGACTGACTGACGGATCTGTCGGGGATGGATGGCAGTAAGGGTTACGAGCATCACTCATCAGTAGCGGCCATATTGCCTCCCCGGCACCCCCTACGGCAACCCTCACGCGCGCGAGGAGAGCGCGAGCCCTGATAATTCCCCAACCCCTCTGGCACTCTATCTCCCTCGCGTTCCCTCTTTTCACCCTTCTTCCACCCTCTGTATCCCTTGGCTCTTCTTCTTCACGCTCACGCTCGCGCTCGTTTGCTCGCTCGGCACCCGCTCTTTCCACCCTCCTCCCATCCCTTGTGTCTTAGTCTTACTGGTTTCTTCTCCTTTTCTCCCTTCTTCTTCCAGCGGCGCTTCTTCTTCTTATTTGAACCCCCGGCGCGCGGTGCCCGGGCTGCTTAATGAGAACCTCCACCTCTTCGTGCCACCACCACTACCACTACCACCACTTCCACCGTCGCCGCCGCTCACTCTTGGCCATACCCCGGCACCCTTCGCCAAGCCTGCCCGTTCTCCACCGTCCTCTCCTTCCAAGCGGCAACGTGGGGTTCAGCCGACTCCCGTCAACGAACTACGACCCCTACACGCGGCCACACGCGAGACATTTTAGACTTTTAATATTGATTACTCCGGGAAGATGAAGATTCCTCCTTAGCAACTACGATCATCCCGATATGTGAGCTTTGTGTATTTACGAGAAAAACAACGTGCGTGATGATATTTCTCGTATTATCGATTAATTATAATTATTGGGTCATTAAATATGAAACTTAACAAATATGTATAAAAGAAAAAAGAAAGAGAAAGAGATTAGAAAATTCTTATATAATATTAAAAAACTATACAACATTTTAAAAATTACCGATTAAAAAATTATATAAATAAATGTTTTTCTACTTAATTTTAATATTGCGCTATATTCGAGTATTTTACCAGCAAATAGAACAGCAAAACATTCGTGCTTATTATCGGCGACACCCTGCAGGTGTATATTTTTTTTTTATGTGTGTGTTGTGTACAAGTTATATATGCATATATAACATAATAAAAGCAAGACTGAGATTTATGAGCAGCTCGTGCTGTAGGTAAATGGAAATAATTTTTGTTACTTATACACATGAAAATAGATACGCGGCGTTAGATACATAACGCCTAAACTTGTTCGAACTTCGAGGCGCGAATGTATGTGCCGAGTTCGAGTCTGTAATTAACCCTTACCAACTTAGCGCGGTGCCATGTGGAATCATATAGTGTCCTGTTCGCGTTCGGGATAATTTTATATGAAACAAAGTTACTATATCGAAAATTAGACAATCCGATTGTGTCTTCGGGCAAATTGTGAAAGCGCGTTACTATAGAGTCAATAATTAATTAATTAACGTCCCCGCGGAAATTTAATCACAATTAATACACGGAATATATACAATTTTAAGAATTCAATCTTTAGTTTTACCGAGCGTCGTATTCTGTGATACAATTTTGTTTCTCTTCAGAAAACTGTACACAGAAATACATTACGTGCGAAAACTTCGGAAACTACCAAGGCACGGCAAATACAATTAAGCATTATAATAGCAACAATCTTTGACATCGGATCGCATTATAAAGACGGTCCGCGCGGCGCAATGCGACCTCGTTGCGAAACGCTGCAGGGTGACGCATATTTAAAATGGACACGATCGTTGACTTTCGACCTCCGTGATCAATACCGGTTCCCTTGTACATTAAATTTAGTCTACGAGGGGGAGTTATTACCGTTTCGTGTGTAGTTAACCAAATCAGGGTTCCAATCTGTGATTCGTATGTCCTGACCATTGATTACATCCAGACGAATTAGGTCACATGTAAATGAAAAACGTAAATCTGTCCCCGCTCGTTTTCGATTCTTTTTCTTTTTCGGACCGACACACTCACCGAAATTAAAATACTACGCGGTTTGTGGGGTGGTTCTGTGTATGAAACTAATGAGTCGATAACGTGACTCTCTCGCCGTAAGTGTGAGATTACAAAGTAATACATCTTAAAATTTTCACATATTTTATCGATTTGTTTTTGTAATAGCAAAGAACAAAATAAAATAAAACACGTGTGTCAAAAACTAAAGTCAGAGATAATAAAAAACGAGGAAATATAGCAAAATTGATGTTGTAGTGTATGATATAAATATATGTATAGAAATAATCTACAACTTTCTGTATTTTTCTATACTTTTCAACGTGTTTTGATATCTGCAAAATCGATTGCACGTGTAATAAAGACGCGTGCGTTAATTCTTCCGTCAAAATTATCCGAATCACACGTGGGAACTACGTAATTGCAAAAGTTTGTAAAACTGAAAACTTAAAAATTTTTCTTAACACAATATTGCACACAGTGAATAAATGTTATCACGATCGTTCTTTTTAGAAATTGCAACAGGTGGCGACATGTATTCCTAACTCTCAAACAACCTTAACGTTGTGCTATTAATTTTATCTACCTAATATTGTGGCATGAAATCTGTGTTGTACAATTTACGGTTTGCGCGGTATCACTTCGAAGCAAACATTAAAAAAAAAAAAAAAAACGAACTCTAACTGAAATTGTTCGATCGATCGTGACGAAATGTATAAGCTATACTGCAAAGTGAGAATAAGTATCGTGACTTAAAGTCGCCACTGAGTTGCTATATTCGATTTTCTACGCGAATATCGAAAATTATACTTTCATCATACGAACATTCATTCTACGAAAGAAAAACTTTTGTAATAACAAATAAAATTATATTACATTATTACATTACATTATGTAATAAAAACAATTACATTATTTAGTAAAAATTACATGTTTGGAGAAATATTATTTGTTTCTTATGTATTGTTAATCATGCTCTTCGCTGAACACAACGAGAGATGATTTGCAATAGCTTCCTTAAAGATCTCAAATGGGACGATCAATGCAACGCTGATCATGCATAATAATAATTAGATTTTAACAAGAAAAATAGTTTTGCATGTGAATTTAATGTAAATGTGTGTCTCAAGTCTATATTCTTGCTATATTTCAATGCAATGAAATAAACAAAAGTAAGTCATACTATATTCTTCGTCGTTATAATCGGCCCACCTGAAAATGCGACTTCAGTGTACTTTTGCGCGTACACTAAAAATATATATGTATATATATACATATACACATATATATGTATATAAATATAAATAAATAAATAAATATATATATATATATGTATATATATTGCGATACAAAAGATTTATTATCTCTACCTGTGCCACATGGTGAAATTCGCGACGTAACGCGGATTAATCGACAATGAGGCTGAATCGCGACGAGGGACCCCTCCACACACCACCGCGTCTGGACATCGTGCCGATCGAAACGATCCACTAAACCGATCGCGTTCCTACCGCGTCGCGACCACCCTCTTTTGCACCGCGGACGACCGCCGTCATCCCGACTCCGCCGCGTCTCATCTCCGTCGTCGCAGTCACGTCTTCCGAGGTTGAACGAAGAAGAAGGACGGCGAATTTACAAGAGAAAGGAAGAATGAGCTTAAAAGATGGAAAGAAGGGGACAGGGACGAACGAGAGGATAGCGGTCGGGAGTGGCGGGAGACGCGGGGGAGAAGGGAGGAGTTGGAGGATGGTGGAAGTGTGCACGGGGTGGGCACACCGAGTAGGAAAAAGGGGTGGCGAGGGGGCGCACGGCCGGTGGGTCGTTATTTTTGTGCCTGCTTCGTCTTTAATTTCTCCCCACCTTTTGCGCGCCGCGGCGCTGACGCCGTGCCGCGCCGCACCGCACCATACCGCGTCGCGCCACGCCGCGCCACGCCGCGCGCTTCGCCGCGACGCCGGGCAGAGGAGCGCTGGCTGGTTGGTGTGCGGTTGTCTTAGTTCGTATGCATATCTCAGTGCCTCACATATTGATTCAGGGCGTCATTACGCGTCTTAGCTCGGCCCACTCCCACCACTGCTTAAACCACCCTCCACCACCCTCTTTCCAGTTCTCGCCAGCCCCGTCCGCCCCGCGGTCTCCCTCGCTCGGCCCGTCGTCCTCCTCCACCTTCTTCACCTCCAGCCACCACCGTCCTCCTGTGGCTCTCCTTGCCGACCCGACAACCCCATCTACCCTGCACGAACCTTTACTACCCCCCAGCTGGAAGAATCTTCTTGCAGACCGGTCCTTCCCTATCCCCCGTTTCCCTTCGCCATTCTAGCTTAAGCGACACGCAAGTCTCGTCGCTCTTTCCCTTTCTCTCCGTTTCGTGTTTAGGGCCGCGTGTGTGCTTCGCGAGCGTGTTTGCCTTGGGGAACACGTGGGGCCGTGTATATTCGCGTGTACCCGTCGTCTTCAGCGCGCCAACTGGCATAATCGATACGAAATTAATTTTGATTACGATGAATGTTTTGTTTCTTAGCGACAACGAAAAAGTTTCTGGTCATTCTCATTGTCAGAGATTTAGTATACAAATATAGGGGTGATTTTATATGATAATTGTATGTAACGCTGTATGATTTTGTTTGCTGAGTTAGTCGATTAATTATGAGTAATCAATTCTTTCTTTATGATAAAATATACATGTATATGTTATGTATATTTTATATGTACATATATTCACTTTAAGAATCTAGTCACATCTCTCTCGAATGTTAAAGAAATAAATAAATAACAATTTGAGTTACATATAAAGATTTTGCGATTTGTAGACTATTTTAAATTAAAGAGATTCAGAAAAGAATTTAGAAGTTTAGACAAAATTATATGTTACAAAATTTTAATTATATGTTACACATATTAAACATACATATATACACAATTTAACCATATATTTTTAATTATATCTTTTTCTTAAAAGTTGTGCTTTTATTACAGACTGAAAAATTGCTGAATATATTATGTATGTTATGTACATATAAAACTAAACTTGCTTTTACGTAATTAACATTGCATGTGTGGCAAAACATAGAAAAATAAAAAATGCTAAATAATTATTTAAACAAAAAACAACCGACAGTGTTTAAAGTTTGTCATGATAGAATGCAACTATTATTAATATCGGTGATATCGCAATTAAAAAAATTTTTTTTAACTTTGCAAGAAATACTTTATAATTTCTTTTTTTTTTTTAATTGATTATATCGCCGTTTTATTATTACAATGTTAGTAACGCCATCTAGCGTACGTAGAATACAGCGTGTAATAAAAGGAATGTTACTCTCATGATATTATGTACGTGAAGATCATATTTAATTGGTATAAAAATTACGCACACTTAATTATATAAGATATGTGCAAGTCATATGATTGGCTTACTTTCGAAAATATAAGTGTGTGTAATTGATATTTCGAAAGAAATCTAAAGAAGTATTCAAAAGATTGCTTCTTTATCGACTAACTTTATCGAAAAGGACAACAAAGAAAAATATATATATAATATAATAAATAGCATATAACTTAAGACAATTTATAAAATTTTTTGTATACATAATATCACCTTTATAATAACTACATATAAGTTTCACCTTTATAATAACTACATATAAGTTTCAATTTTCATTGTTGAAAGATAATTAAATTTTTTCACATAATTAAATTTTTGTTTTTTTATGTGCTTGTAGAAAAACATACGTCAGTGATAATTAACTATAAATAATTGGGCGCAATAGCTTTGAACGTACGATAATTTATACACGTATCTACCTCATCTACGTTCTTGTTATTTACAATTGTGTAAGAAAACGAAGATAGATTGAGAATTTTTAACCGAATTCTAATTACATTTGATTCGAATATGCTGATGCTGCAATGTTGATTGTGACGGAATTATGCGAGCTCAAGACACACGCTGTGCTTATGTGCACTTTTACGTACCTACACGCGTTTGCAACATGGAATTGAGACTCGTCGTGGCTTTGGAGCGCAAGTGAAAGTTCACATCTCTTGTAGACATGTATCGAAACGATTCAAAATATTTGTCTGATCAGTTTACGATCATTTTTCATTCGACCAGCAACTGCGTTTGCTGTTTGCCCGTAAGCAATGTGTGTGTATATGTGTGTGTGTGTTTAATAACATCAAATATTTCGAAAACCGTTTTTATAAGATTTAAAAAAAAGATCTTAAAAGTTATGAGCTATTGATAAATATTCAATGAAATGCTGATTAATTGTCATAATATTAAAAACACGTTTCAATCATTTAGGTTTTTGGTCATCGTCAACCAATCTGTAATTAAATCAAAACTAGTTTTCTCGCATAACAGTCTACCAATTTAGTATAAAGTCGACATATGTGCGAATTAAATTCCCAAAAATATGTTTCCTTTTTAATCTAATTATCTAAATAATGTAACTTCTTGTATCCAACATCAGTTACAACATTCTACAGGTTTGCGTAAAAAACAATTATGGAGAAAAAAATTTCACGAATTTTCGCGGAATTTTCTAATCGGTAAACAAATGCGATTTTCTTAAAAAAGAAAAAAAAGAAAATCGTAGATTCTTTTACGAACGTTATTTGTTTTACCAGAATATAAATATAGTTTTACCAGAAGCGAAGTTTATTGCATAATCGCGGCCGTGAAAAATCCGCTCGCACGCGTCATATATTCTACAAATATTTATTTGTGTGATATATAGTAATCCATTAACGCTTTTTACCAATATTAAATTGACGCGTTCTGACATTTCTTGTGTTAAGCTTTTTCGTTTAGACTTTATCAGATCTCTTAAATGATTGATTAATCCGGTATTGAATAATACATCTGTTACATTTTTTTTTCTGTTGTATCTATATTGAACCGTTGCTAGAAAATTTACTCAGCATATTTGTTCTTTTATTGTAGTGACATAAAAACCTGTACCGCGAGCTAGTTGTAATTACTATATATGTACACAATGACAGACTGATGCATGCTCGACATGTGCAATGGGAACATTGTAGCACACACGCATGCAAGTAGTATTTCCTACTCCATTTGAGTAGTGATGTGGTCATGAGATTGGCCTTTAACTGGCATAAAACGTAGTTACAAACAAATCTGCCGATACAGATCGAGTAATGAAGATACGATAAGAAAATAAATTTCTCTCTTCTCTTCTATCGGTTATATCTACAATTCATTTACAATATTTATTTACAAATGGATAATAGTAAAGTATATAATATATATACTTATAATACAAGTATATAATAGTAAATATATAATAGTAAAAATTCGCAGAGAAATTTCTTAGCAAAGTTTTTTCAATTTCTAGCAGAGTAGCACAATTGCGCCCCAGGTGCTCTCGCTTGACCTAACTCAACAAAATCGTCTTGTCCATCTCAAAAAGAATAATTTTTTTTTTTTTTTACTTCCTCGTTGTTGCGCGATAACGAAAGGAGGGAAAGTTTTCTGTGTACATACGCGATGCGTATCAGAGAGAGATCAGTCGCGGCCAAACAGGTCGTAAGATTCGGTCGTATTGCCGCGCGAGGCGATCTTGCAAGGTGAACAAGTTGCCTTAGCATGATTAGGCCTGCGTTCCTTTTCAGTGCGAGGTTTCTGTATCGCGAAATATCACAAAGTGTCAGATTGAGATTCCTCTCTCGCGTGAAGCAACAATCGCATTTGTCGTTGCGATAATTTTTGTTTGCGAATATCTCGGAAAATCTTTGAAAATTCGTTCAACTTTTTCGTGAAACACTCGCATCGCGTACGATGCGCGTATCTCCGTACGTGCGATAAATGCGTTTTCAGCAGTTATGCTCGAAAATTATTGTTGTGCGCGAACGATTAGTCACATCGCCGAGCGATTACAACATCGCGGCGACAAATCGCTGCGCCGTTGTTGGAAACGGCAACGAACGGACGAACGAAGAACGTAGGAAGAAGCAGATTCCATCTGCGTCAATTGCTGGCGCGTCGTCGTGGTCGGTTCGTGAGGACCGACTTCCGTGTGCGCGGTGTACGGATCGCGGAATCAGTTCTCCGCGACGACGAACGTTTAACGGGAACCCGAAGAGGACAGGAAGAGTTCCAGTTTAGCCGCGGCTTGCAAACCGCGCGCGAGTCGGAGATAAGCGCGCCGCGCCCTAGTGACGGTAATTGAGTGAAAATTCCGATTGAATTCGGATTTTGAGAAAATCGCCGGGAAAATCCTGGAAAGAAGAACGCGAACAGGTGAACTACGCGGTGTATGCGCGAAGTGTCGCGGCACCATTGATCGAGAGGAGGAGACTTTAACGCGCGTAGAAATACCACGCGTTTAGATTTGCCGGATATCGCGAATCGCGCACGCACCTGTGACTAAATCTGTATATATTCTATCACGCAATGTGTGTTTTACTAACCATCTCACAGTTTATACTAATTTTATTATCAATATGTGCACTAATGTTTAAGGCACACGCTGAACATTTTTCAGTTTTAATATTTTAACATACTTAACGCGAGAATAACGAACTTCTCTGTAAACTTCAATTATGTCATTATCGGGAATGTTCAAATGGTTCAAGATATTCTTTTCATTGTTGGAGATACGTTAAATACACACTTCGCCGTTCGCGCGTGGCAATTATGCGGGAATTATAATGTGGTGTGTTCAATGCAGAAATGTTAAATGCAAATTTCCGGTTTGTTTTTTGTTTCGACGAAATTCGCAATATGTAACACGTAACACAAGTTTCAAATCACGATACATGCATGCAATACACCTTGTTTTGCGTAATTTCGTCGGTTGCGAATAAGATACATGCGCAACTTATGTGGTTCGAGTTCGATCTTATTTCTCGTTTGAAATTTATTATCGAAACGATATTATATGAGCTGTGTTGTCAATTGAGTAAACGTCACGTTCTTTTCTTTATTTTGTTTTCGAAAACGTAAACACGTGGCTTACCTTCTTCGTTGAATAACACGAGTTTAAAGTGGTCTCTTATCTTTTTTCCACGCGATGCACTATTGTGTGCAAAACACTGACAAAACGAGTTGCAAGGAAGCATTAATTGCTGTCGCTGCAATTACTACGGTCGCACTTGTGCGTTTACGATTTTTCGTAGATTCGTAATATTCTAAGAAAAAACTCGGTCGGTTTAATTGTGAGAACAAAAAATGTTACAGTCAGCGAAAAATATTACAGTCAGTTCTTGGTATATCAATTCTACTTAAACGTTTTTTTTACAAAGCTTCGATGACATTTTCATAGCTAAAAAAAAACAAAGTAAAACGGATTGTGTACTTTGATACCGATAAATATTTCGAAACGACCGGCTTTGCTTGTTGCCAGAAGCAACGATGTTAACATAACTTTCCTTCTTTCGTCATATTCCGTAATAATACACCGTAATTTTCTTGTTCTCGTAAGCGCGCTCTTTATGAAAGAAAGTATTTGGAGGGATTCGCATCTGTCATTAATTAACATGGTCACTGAGAGAAAAAATTTCTCTCTTATGTGATTATGTTTTTGTCCACGTGTTGAAAAAGTGATGGATTTCTTTTTGATACTTTATATACATAATATATATTATATTATTATAAATTATAATATATTATTTGTTATGTATATATGTTTTATCTTATAATATAATATATACCATATGTATAGTCTGTTTTATTTTATTCATTTTTATGTCTTAAAGGCATTATAAAGCAAATTACGCTTAGTGAGTAGACACGTGCGATAGTCTGTTTTATTTTATTCATTTTTATGTCTTAAAGGCAATTCACAGATGCTATAACCAGTCGCGCTATTGACTAAGATAGCTCGAATACATTGGTCCAATTGCAAACACATCGGAAGACGTGTCCATATGTCTTGCGAATGTAGGATGGACTTTCTCCCGACGCTTTCTCCGGACAGTGTTTCATGATAGCGGAGATACCAGTTCGCGGCCGAATCTCATAGATATTTACGATCATAGAAAGCCGCGTCTCTTACCTTGTTCCGCACAGTTATGTTGCGAAACTTATAAGAGCTAGCTCATTACAGAAACTTCCCGCGATGTTATGCGAGTTCTCGCGAGATCCTCCATTGAACGCGTCCGATCGACTTGTCTCAATATCGCGAATATCTAAATACAAGAATCGAGACAATGAATTCTCTCGATTAAAATGAAATAAGATCCAAAAGAACGTGTTGTCACACTTTTCGTCAAAGTGTGACAGCGTTTTTTTGTTTTTACGTTTTTTCTTTTTTTCTTCTACAGAGAAATGCCTGCGTTAAAGCTCTTCGGACGAAAATGGTTGGCCGCAACCGACGATCTCGTTTATCCCGGCTTGTTCGAATTATTCATTCGCGTTATATGGTGAGTATCGCTAATTAAAAACAGCCACAACTCTATCGCTGAATAATTGATTAATTATTATGGAAAAATTATGTAAATACGCATGAATAAAATTGCGAATATATGTCGCAGTTTGTTCACACACGAGCCGCGTTTACTAGTTTCAAGGTTTATCGGTTAACTATGTGTTTTACAGGTTCATTCTTATAGGAATCGCATGTGGAAAATACTACGAGGATACGTGGAATTGTCGGTTGGGAGGTGAATTGGTGCGCGTGTACCTCCTCGGCGAAGCGGTCATGCTTGGTATCATCACGCTTTTGATACTCATCATCATCAGGCAAAGCGCAAAGGGGGCCATCATGGACACGCATGCTCGACGCTACGTTGAACCTCTCCTAATGATCAAGTAAACACACACACACATGCAATAAAAGTAAACCAACCTCATGACAATCAGCTTTCTAGACTGATACCTTTCTGAAAAACTTTCATGAAATACACTTCTTCAAAGCAAATTTTTCTTATCTCTGCATCATTATTTTTTTTTAATGATCGCACATTGATCACTTTGAAGTCATGATCTAAATAAGTATAAACATTGTTCTGTTATAGCACGCAAGGTCGCAATTTTCTCGTAATACAAAGCATAACAACATGAATTATTACCGATAAAGTCATAAGAGTAATATAAAGCGGCATTCATTCAAAAACGTTTTTATAGATTTTCTTATCGTGTTCTCACATTACTGATGTAAATTATTGTATTTGTATAATTCTATCTGCAAAAAGTATTGAGACCTTGATTTCATTATTGCTAATTTGCATTATATTTACATTTTTACAATAAAAAACCAAGACATAAGCACTAAAAATATAATTATGTTTTAAATTCTATATGCGTTGGTACGCATATAGACCAAAACATAATTATATTTAAATGTATTTAAAAAAAAACAGAAAATTTAAGACAAGAGCAAGAATTAAGCGTTACGGATTTTCGTTAAACTCTTACTTATATTGTTGCAATAAGATTAATTTTATGCAAAGCATCGGTCATTCTTCTAATTAATATTTATGAAATAAACTCTAATATTAACATTCAATATATAGTTTTGATCAATATACCGAGGCTGTGATTCTTGAATGTTCAGTTAAAATTGTCAAATTTTATATCAAGATCTGAGAAGAATTTTCTCGTCAAATTTAATATTGAAAAAAAATAAAATAAAATAAAACATTCTTTGGCATATTCAGGATATTGTTACTGCTACCAGAAGTCGGATGGAACATTCTGGGCACTTTGTGGATTTTCGGACAGAGCGTAGAGTGCAGTCACGAGCACTATTCTGTCACTGTCGTCGAAGCTCTGGTATTCTTTGACTGGATCTTGATCGGTCTCAGCATCTTCGGCCTCGCTCTAGTATTCGATCCGATCGGCTCTCTGGAAAAAAGACACTTGGAGAACTCCGTCGAGCACGGCAAAGTCTCGCGCATCTGGCTGCGGAGATTCAAGTTTCTCTGGTGGATGCGCAAGGACGAGAGCGCAAACGAGACTTTCCAACATGTCGCTGGTGAGACATAGGTACGGCTGACTTGCGAAGAGGTCCTGCCGCATGTTGAAACTGGAACACAAACTTTTGTTTTCTTGCTTTCGTAAATCGGCCGTGCAAATTCGTAAGATAAATTCGTAAGATAAATCGATCGATCATCGTTCTGGTTTTTTGGCACCGGTAGGACTTTCTTCTTGATATAAGTCATTGTCTCGTCGCTTGGGAATAACAATTTGCGCAATATGATCCTTACGAAAATTTATTACTGGTATGGCCAAAACAATTATTTCGTGCATTAAATTAAATTCAATGTTAAACAGCTGTTTCTATCACTCAAAATAAATATTATTTTTGCCACCAGCAATAAATTTCTACAAGGAAATAACGCGTTCGCGTATATTAAAGGAAGTTACACTCGCAAAATATATCGCATAAAAATTTACATTAACTTCTTTTGAAAATCTATAATTAAGATCATCGCTTTTAATTTTTAATATGTCCACTCTTCGTAATAATGACGACAAAAATATTCTCGTAGGTCTTTTAACTGCGTTATTCAGAGGTACCGACTTGGTTCCTTCGGATGTAGTAGCTGGCTGTATTTTATTAAGAGTTCGGCAAAAGCGAGAAACTCATGAATTACAAAGGATGAATCTAATTGCAAGTCCGAAATATACTTCAGGTAATACGCGTATTATGTCACGTATATTTTTACATAAAAAGATACGTTAAACGCCGAATATGTTTATTAATAATGAAATGCGCGCCGTTTGTATTTTTTCAGACGGCAACGAGATCTTTTCTGGTATGCCTAACTGGATGTCTTTAGAAGCTATTCATCATTTCTTGCAATTGTCAATTGCTTCATACGGCTGGCTTTTTGTAATATATCAACATATGTGTACCGGATGTTTTCGTTTGGCACGAGACATGACATGCTGCGCTTGTTTCCGGTAATTTATTATACACACGCGTGTAAATTTTTATATTAGATTATACTTTAACTTTAAAACTTATTATTTTAGACGAAAATCTAACATTATTTTGGACGACAATTGCTGTCTCTGTTATCTTTCTGGGGTCAAATCCCTATCGCAACTCTCCGAGGAAGATATACTTTTTGCTTCCTTCAAGAATCACTTGTGCCAAGTTGGTATCTTGCTCATGTATTAAACATATACGCGCTCGTTTTACACGCCTGTCCGATTGATTAAATGTCCGCTCCGTAAACTCTTGCAGATACCGTTTTGCGTAATTGCCGATCATAAAAGTGCTAGTATTGTTATAGCCATACGAGGCTCGTTATCCTTGCGAGATTTAATCACCGACATTGCGGCCGCGGCCGATACGTTTGAATGTCCTAACATTCCTCAAGGAAGCACAGTTAGTAATCTTTATGTTCTTCGTATGTGAATAAATTAAATGCACATATAAGTGATATGAAAATTAAAACATTGATACAGGCACACAAAGGTATGATACTAGGAGTGAAAATAATCTTGAAGCAATTGGAAAATTATAAAGTTCTAGAAAGAGCGTTTGCAACGTATCCCAATTATCATCTAACAATCACAGGTGAGCATATTTACGATGAACTGCTGTGTCAATACGTATAAATGCAAAAAAAGAGAAAAAAACAACTGCAATGACGCATGCACGTGTTCGCGCAGGTCATAGTTTAGGAGCTGGTTTAGCTATTCTACTAGGATTACTGATACGTCCTCGTTACCCGAACCTGAGAGTCTACGCGTTCTCTACACCTGGTAATATAATTTCTAATTCTATCGATTAAAATCCATTGCTAATGATTATTATTCTCGTCGCTCGAAGCATTTCGAAGTTTACAATTTTAATCGAATTGTTCAAAAAGCTGGACTGCTTAGCAGAGATGCTGCCAGAGTCACGGAAGAATTCGTACTGACCGTAGGACTTGGAGATGATCTCGTAATGAGACTCAGTGTGGACAGTATAGAAAACTTGAGAACGACATTACTGACGACTCTACGAGCTTGTCGAATACCTAAGGTATTTCGATAGGTATTTTGACTTGTAATTTTCACGGATTTGTAAGATAAGTGAATTGAACTTTTCTTTTGTTTCAATAAATACTTCTTGTAATTTTAGTACAGAGTGGTATTAAACGGACTTGGATACGTTCTGTTCGGCGTTCCCGAGAGAGATTTGAACAAAATATGGACAAACTATAACATAATTAATACAATTTGGGATCAATCGCCTATATTCGGCAAATATTTCAGCGACACGGTAAGAAAAAATATACCTAAAAAAATAAAAGGCTCAAAATATAAACATTTTGTTACACACATACACATATTTGACATTTTATTATATTAAATAGTTTTTCATTGATTTAATATATGTTTAATATATGTTAATATATTTTTTTCAGGATAGCAAAATCATAGAGCGCGACATAACGAGAAGAAGATATTCGAAAGAAAAACTGTTTATTGCTGGTCGTATACTTCACATATCAAGATGTAAACCTGAGCAAATAGAAGGAAAAAAGTACGTGAGTCTTTTATATTACATTTTACACATTTTTCTAATAATAATTACGTCAGTTTTCTATTTTAAATTTAAGAAATAGAAATATTTATACATATATGTGTGTGTGTAATTTATATTTTTGCGCGCATTTAATAGAAAACAACTTGCCAAGGAAAGAAAATACGAGATGCGATGGGCACAAGCGGAAGAATTTACGACATTATCGGTAATGCCACGTATGCTTCTAGACCATTTGCCAGAAAATATAGAAAAAGCTGTAGCCACGTTATTGGAACAACAACATGACATACCTTATTATATTGATACGTAATATGTAACCCAAAGAAATACATAATATAACTTTTTAAGATTGTATCAAATAGAAAATTCTTTTATCCCGAATTACACATAATATTAAATATACTTATTTTCGCGAACATCAAAGAATTCAAAAATGTTAAAGAAATGTAAGAGAATTACAAGCAAGTTTAGAAAATGGAAAGATAATATAAAAGTACAGTATATGCAGAAATTCAATACACATATCAAAATTAAATGAGTAAAAATATCAATAAAAACAATGAATATAAAAATGAAAATATATATGTAAGTATACATACCATCACCAAATATAAAGATAGCGAATAAAGACAATCATTCTACGATAATTGTCTTTATTTGCGCATCGGAAATCAGTGCGAAATATAGGCGGACACTACGCATGCAATGTACAAATTGTTCTTTTCAGCTATTGAATAAATACATCTATTTTTGTATAAATTGCTTGTGTAAAGTATAGTTTTTATATAGATTTAGTTCAATAAAAGTAACAAAATCTCTTTAATAAATAAGTAAATTATAATAAGTTAAAATATTTTCCAAATGTAATTTAATTCTAGATAATTGTAAAAATGCCAATACGTGTTCATGTATAATAATGATAAAGAACTTTTAGCTGAAAAGAACAAGTGATAAAATTTGATTTTGCAACTCATATTTATGCGGTCCCTTCGTCGTCCATCGATGTATCTTCCTCTCCAACTCTCGGAATGTCCTTCACGAAATTGATCTAGATTTTGCGTCGTCCTACGTGGTTGTAGCACTATCACTTTTATCACTCGCGACGCGGAAGACACGAAATATATTTCACTACACACACGCGAAATTCAAGTTTTAACACACTTTAAACTTTTACACTTTTCGTTTATACTTTTACGTTTACACTTTTGGTTTACATTTTAAACGTTTACATACTTTTCCAAGTCCACATTTTAATCACTACCGAAATTTTTACACTTCAAATAATACTTAAAAAATCGCGAATAAAGGATATTTTTATATCGGAACGAGAGTTTCGGTTTATTTCGATGATCCATTGTTTGCGTAATATCCTGTTACGCAAGTCTCATGTTGATTCCACAGTGTATCGCTGCGAAGACTTTCCCGCAGTTCAGATTTGCGAGAATTATTTCGTTATTCAAACGAAGCATGATATTATGTACTTTTGCTAATTGTATAAGAAAAACGTTCGTGACTCTATAAAACAATAGATACGCGTACAACTTCAAAATATAGCAATTTAAATTTAAAAAACCGACTTAATTATTGCGAATATGTCTATGAAAAAACTCGGACTCAACATTTGAGTAGTCAAAACCTCTATTTCGTACAGATACTAATTAAATTTTAATAGACAAAAGATGGAATATCTTTAAAATTATTTCTCTTTCTCTCTCGTGATTTTATAAAATACAAGTATGATGTAAATCATATAACAATCTTTCGCGATATTCTCGAACATAATGAAATAAAAATCTGTAGAAATGAAAAAACGTATTGTAAAAATAAATAAGATAAAATAAATTTAATATTTTACGGAATAATCGCGATTTTAATTTAAATGCTTCGTAATTTGTGGCACAATTCAAGCGTCAATTTTGACGCAGACAGAGCGGATAAAAATTTTACTTTGATGGAGATTGAAACATCGAGAACAGTTTACAAAAAAAATACTAATAATAATATATATATCTTATTATATAAAATTATATTATAGTGACATACATGTCAAATAATTTTTATTAACAACCGATATATTAATTATCCGTTTCTTTCGACTTTTTATATAATTTCCAGTATAATTGTTACTATAACTTATTTTTAAAAAAGATTTATAATATCTCAAAGTGAATTTAAAATGTACCGTAATTGCGTATATATCAGCATAGAATACATACAAATTATATGCTCGATGTTTCAAAACCTTGTAAAAACTAAGATCTACACGCGGTTCGCACTGATTTTAGTTTTTAAACCAATCACCACAACCTTAAAGTGTACTCACCGAACTACTTTCTGCTACATTCAGCACCCTATTGCCTGAATTAACTTCTTCGCAAAACGAACATCTTTCTGCGTGAACAATGCGTCCTAAACACAAAAAACAAAAAAAATTAATGGAATTAATTATGAGAAAGAAATTATTAAATCTTCAAATAAGTTAAACTTTTTAAAGTTTTCAAATAAAATGTGTTGTGTATTGAACTTGCAAATATAACACTAACCTTCAGACTATTAAAGTTGTCTTGAGATTGTCTTGTGAACGAGCTCCTCCGATGCCGTAAACTCCTCTCCGATGTGTGAATCCGTCAGCATCTGAAACAAAGAATGATAGAAGAAAATTAATAAATATAATTATGAGAGAGAAATCATTAAATGTTTAAATAAGTTATAAAAATTTAAGTTATAAAACAGATATATGTATTGTTTTGCACTTGTAAGTACGACACTGACCTTTAGACTTTCTTGAGATAGCCCGAACCGGCTCCTCCGGTACTGCAATCTCCTCTTCGGTCCATGTGAAATAACTGTCGTCTGAAAAGAAAACAACGCATATGCAAAGATAAAATCAGCAAACAATTACTTACGAAGTTATTAAATTGTTACATATTTTTGTTAAAATGTAGTAATGTGTACCTTATTGTAACTAATATGTATAAAGATCCAAAGTCCTCCGATATTAAGAGCGTTCTTCAAATGCGTGGCGAATTTATGTATCACGACTTTTGTATCACATTTTATACTATCATTTTATTAGAATAAAATTAATCAAAAAAGATAGAGATCCAATGATTATTTATATTTTAATATTTTAATCCTATATTATATAAATAATCTAGTACATTTATATATTTTTAAAATAATACAAATTACTGAGTCTGATTATGGTAATCAAAAAAATCGATTTTAAATCACACAATCGAATATAACCTAAAACCACATGATTTGATCTGTCGTCCGACCTCCCCGTGAGCAGCGAAGATGCAATGGATCCTTTTGCATCTAACTGCTACTGAGGCGAGTCTGACGGCAAATAGATCCATACAAATCGTGTAGTTTTTTGGATTTTAACTCTCGCTCTGTATTATTTTTACTTTTTATCAGAATGTTATCAATTTTGATTGAAAATTTTTATATTAATTATATAATTATTATATATATGTACATAAAAAAACATAAATAAAAGCAAATCTTAATAAAAGTGATTTACAAAAGTCGTGACACATTTACGTACAAGCTTGAACGCAGACAAGACAGGCAATCTCTGTGATCTCTGTGAGATTGTCTTTTACAACATCTTAAACCAGAAAATAATGCAAAAGAAAAATTAATATTTTGTTATAAATAGCTATAAACAGAAATGTTGTTGTATTTTGTTTTATACTTGCAAACGATACGACACTGCCTTCAGATAACTCCTTCGTGCTGCAAATTCCTCTGCAAAATCTTGAATGAGAATAAGAATAAACAATTGCCTGCCTATCAATTTCTTTGCCATCTGAAAACAGAAAATAATGTATAAGAGAAATTAATATATTGTTATAATTAATTCTATTAAAATAGAAGACCATTAAACAAATTTTATCTAAGAATATAGAATATTTTATTTTTCAATGCATAAAACGTCTAACTGTTGTCGCCGTACTTCGTATGTATTTGTTATATTATTAGTTTTTGCAAAAAAACTAACCTTTGCATGACTGTGTCATCGGTGCGCGCGTTTTCATGTGCTAGGCGAAAGAACGACTAAAGTAAAGGCAAGAGCCAATCACCTTTCTCCTTACTCTCATTTGTTTACTTCTCTGTAGTATCAGTTCCACTGCTGCTTGCTGAAAACAGAAGCAAACTCTTATACCACCGATATTTCGTATTTTCGTGAGAAAATACGAAATAATTTGAACGCACTTCGCGTCTCGCCATTTTGTGTCGCTCGCGCGAACGGCCGCGAACCAATAACACTACAAAAACTCGTTCATTAACATTACTAGCGAGTGCGCGACGCTAATTATACATTACTGCGAACGCCCGACACTTTGCGACATACGTAATATCGATATTTGCGCGTGAAACGACAATAATCACGAGAAACACGAGATAACTTGCACAGAGGTTTGCTCCGCGTCACGCGTCCGCTACGACTGTGACTACGAATGTATCGAAGCGCGCGATATTGCGATTCTCGAAACATCTCGAATCGAACGCGCGCGCGCGCGCGATAGTTCGCAACATTCACTACACGAATTTCACACTTGTAGAAATATATAAATGAAACGTATAATGTGATGGTATATCATTTAATAAAAGCGATTTATATGATCTATTATTTTGCAACGTTATAAAATAACATTTCTATTATTCGTATCTCTAATATATTAACATTATATAAATAATTGTGCTCGAATTATTTGCTTTTCCCGTGTTAAAATTGTTTGTTATGTAATGTAGACTGTGATTTTCTATATCATTTCAACTTTATTCTGATTTTAGTTAAATATCGGTTCGAGAATAGCGAAGAACATTTTTCTCTCTCTTCGCGAGTGAATTTAAGTTATAGAGGAAACATTTCTAACAGAAACAATTTTAAAAGAAACGATTTTTCGAGCGTCAAAACAACAACAAGAACTTACCGTTGAGTAAAACATTTCGGCTGTTGAAAATATAATGTAACAATACTTATACATATCACATTGCGTGTTAAAATGCACGAAATTTATCAATTTATTCGGATTTTCCTTCGCATAGTAAAAGCAGTTGCGTAGTAGGAGAGTAGAAACGGTTTCTCGCTCGAGCGTCAAAACAACAAAAAAACTCGCTTTTAGAAAAATATCTACAACTACTCATATTTTTTACATTGCGTATTAAAATGTAAGAAATTTACCAAATTTTTGTTCTTCCTTTTCCCAGATAATCAGATTCCTCGCTCAACAATATTTCTCCTTCTTCAACAGTTTCTAATAAAAACGTATGTATAAAAACATTTAAAATTTTACAATTGCGATGTATGTAACACGGAATATCATACTTTTTCGTCGGGAATACTTTCTGTTGATTATTCGATTGTACATCGCGAGAAAAACTTATAATTTATAATATAACTGTACCGCGAGTCCGAGTTCTCATGTTTTATTCTCGCGACTGACCAAAGAAGAAATAATTGTTAGCAAGGATCCTGACTATCTGGGAAAAGGAAGAAGAAAAATTTGATAAATTTCTTACATTGTAATACGCAATGTGAAAAATATGAACAGTTGTAAACATGTTTTCCAACGTGAGGTGTTTTTTTGGTGTTTTGACGCTCGAAAGAGAAACCGTTTTTCTCCCTTACTACGCGACTGCTTTTATTATGCGAAGAAAAAGCTCACGTAGCGGGGGTTATTTGAAAATCCACTGCGCTACTCATAGCGCAGCGCAACTTCACAGTTCTCTTCGAGAGCTCGTAAGAGTCAGACGTGTTTTCGGGTTGTGCGCGGTTCTACTACATACTACGAAATTTAAAGAGTGATTTTCTTTCTTTCAATCAACAATTTCTTTACTGCGAATATACCGCGTATCGCGATTAAATATTTCGCGAATATAAATTGTTAATCTTCTGCTTCGTAATTTCTTTATTTTTTAAAATAATTATTTTAATACATAAAACGATATATCGATTCACCTCTAACAAAAATCATTTCTTTCTTACATTTTGTATATAACATATATTGGAATATATACTTTTTACTTCAATCTTACCAAGAGAATTTTACAGTTCGGTTTTAATATTTAAAAAATTAGAGCTTCGTTATTGCTCTCTATTAAGAGAGCCGCGGAAGATCTATTACTTTTTATCCATTTCCGAATTCTTCTCTCTGACAGTTTGGGTGCAAGCGGTACCATTGTCATCTTAACTGTCATTGAAAAGAATTCGGAGGTGAATAAACGTTATAGATTGGTTTTATATTCAGTAGTTTTTTGTTGACTCGATTTTAAAGTTGCTGATTGTTGTAAAACTCTCTGGAAAATTCAAATAAAAAGTACATTTCCACATATCATGCTATATCATATATATAACAAAGAAATGTGAGTTACGTGTAATCGTAATACATTGCTTTATATATTTAAAATACTTTATTTTACAAAAAAACAAATCTCGAAACAGCAAGATAATAGTTTGATATACGTGAAATTTTTCATCGTGAAGTAACGTCTAATATTTTATTAAAAGCAGTTTTTAGAGAAATCACGCAAGAAAATCACTTAATCGCGTGTGAAAGTGATAAGTGCCAAAGAAGATAAGGGGTGTTTGCGGTACCGGAGGAGCCGGTTCGGGCAATAAAATGCTGGCACGAAGGTAGGTTTTTGTTTTTAATGTTATATATCCTGTAAAAGTATTAAAATATACATCTCATTTTCTTTGAAATTCTTAATCTAACGATATAATTCTATTTTGTTACAGAGTGGTGTCGTCGCAGTAAGTGGCCAGCACACGTAAGTAGACCTTTAGGGTAGGTGATGGGTTTTTTCTTTTTAAAATCAGTGCGATACATAGTTTTTGCATGCTCATCTTGAAGCGTCGAGAAAAAAAAACAAATATTTAAAAGATAAAAATATAGTTTTTGGGCTTTGATTCTATAAATTTACTCATTGAAATTAATTAAGAATAATAGAGATTCAAAATAATAAAGATACTTTTGAGATATTTTACATCTTTATCAAAGATATATATTGACTACTCTTTTTAAAACAATTTAGATTGCTTTATAATATTATTATAATTGCTTTATAATTGTTATTTTCTTAAATGATTATTTTATACTGATTATTTTATAATGATTATTTTATAAAGTTTTTCTCGACGATTTCTCATTTATTTATAATAAACTGCGAACGTTTAGTTCGCCTTGCGTCGAAATCGACGCCCTGGACCTCGCAAATTGCGAGGAAATCACGCGATCGCGATCGTGTACGCGATTTATTTCTAACTTTTGCAATTTTTTTTAATTTTTATTGTCTATTAATATCAATCAGAAAATATTTTTCGCGAGAATTTTACGATAAAATTAGAGATTAGAGACATACTATCAAAAAGTATATCGGGAAAGAATATATAATCAGATATTTATTTAATTATAACGACTTAGCATTATTGCTGCCGCGATTTTTAGTATTGATTTCTTGAATATACGCAATTATTGAGTCATTGTTAGAATCCATTTCGTAAGCAGAAAATAAAATACGCATATGAGAAGTTTTACATAGTAATTTTGATTACGCGTTTTAATATAATTTAGATTTCGAATGTGTAGATATGTCGAATTTTTTAATATGTTTTTGACATTGCCTTTTCGATCCGTTCCGTTTCCGATCAATGATTTTCGCAAGAAAGTTGCGAATTGCTGCTTCGTTAAAATAACTGAGCAAGATACTTCGCTAAGCGGAGTGACTCTCGCAAAAGTTGCGAGACTGTCTTCGCAGAGAGTTTGCGGAGCAATTTGTTTTGCGTAAGAAGTACGCAACTATCATTATTATAATAAATTAAAACCGTAAATTTCGTTCCGTACTAACAAAATAATCAATAATAAAACTTCGAGTTTTGATGGTGAGTTTTATGTAAAATTCGCGCGACATATTTCAGAATATTTTAAAACTTATATAACTTTCGTGCTTTTTGATTATTTATTACTTATTTTTCATTTTTTATTTTTTATACACACCATCTATCCTATAGCCTCCCTATATTAAAGAAAAAAAAAAAAAAAAAAAAAAAA
>QVOA01020020.1:0-14042 GCA_014825685.1 Pseudomyrmex cubaensis
CGCAAAATAACAAATAACTTTTCTATTCAGTTTAACTCAATCTATCTCTATACTTCGGCTGTGTCAAAATTTCACAGACACCCTGTATACATATACATAATACATGATAGAAATATTATATATGGTAGTTCTATTTACTGAAAAGGATTTTAAAGTATCGGGCGATGCGAGTAGACACTGCTTTGCACAAAAAGTTACAAATTCATTTTTTGCAGAAAGCAAGATCTACTCTCTATCGTATGATACTTTGGAAAATTAGGTCTATAATTATATCGTATTACAAGTATAATTTCCACGTAAAGCAAAATTTAATACAAATCTATGTGTCTAGTGTTTTTGATATTTTGTCGATCGGACATATTTAAGCTGCTATCTTGAAAAAAACATTTAAAAAGAAGCGTTTTGTATGATCATCCAGAGGGGAGGTGCAAGAGGAGGGGCGAAGCCTCTTCCCTGCAGAGGGGTGAAGCTCCCCTTTTGGTGAGGCGCAGCCTTATCCTGCCTACACACTTACAACACAGACATAAAACTTACTTTTTTTAATAGTTTTTAAAAACTTACGTACAAATAAATACTACATATCATATAGAATCGATTTTAGTCAATACAGTTTTTATTATTTTAAAAATTTGCTTTTTATTTTTCGAAGTGGGAAACTACGCGCGGTTTGTTTGTCCCATCGAACACTATTTTTGTGCAAAATTTTGGATCGATCGGGAGCAGGAGCTATTCAAAACTATATCCAAGCCTTCTCCACACCTCGATCAGGCGCGATGCACGAGACTATTGAGCATGTTGGGGAGCGGCAGAGTGAAGCTGCCGCATCTACAACTCTGCGCGAGCAAACAAAGTAGGAGAGTGACTTGTGTGTGCGTGACAGTACGTGTGGAGGAGAAAGCGGCTTTATAGCGAGAGTTTACTATATCACTATTTTTGTATTTGCAATGGACGTTTTAATTTTGTGATCACATTTCTATCTCTAAGTAATGAAAGGTTTCATGCTTGTTTATACGCTTCTGAATATATCAAATAAAATGCATATTTACCAATATTTCTTTGCATTATGCATACAAATATTTGGCGCGATTATTTTACACTGTTTGTAATAAATCATTGTGAAAAAATAAAGTATTTAAATTTATTTAAAGTTTGAAAAATTTATATAATTGAAGTACAAATAAATACTTATTTCATTTATATATATAAATTGTTTTTAGCAATTATTGTATAATGAATATGTACTAAAAATTGGCTCAAAACTTTTGCATGTTACTATATACATATATCAGCGCAAATTGAATGAAAAATCAGCGGAGTTAGCGGAGCCTTCGAATCGCTAATTATTGTGCACGCTGACGTCAGTAAATTATGAACAGCTTCAGCGCAATTTTCACGAAAGCTGATAGAAAAGAGTTTCATCTGATCGCGTTGAAGAAAATAAATTCGGAATCGCCGAGCGCTCGCGTGCGTACAAACGCGTTTTGCGTGCGCATATACTCATACACGTCTTTAGTTATGCGTGTCATCACGTTCGTTCAGTAGACAGTATCTTTCATTAAGCTGCATTTTAAGAGCGACAGTGTCTGGCCGCAAAGTATAAAAAAAAACCGCCGCACCGTGTTATCGCCTTTTGCACATCGACAAGCATCTTTTTGTTTATCCAGAAATTACGCAGTCAAAGAGAAAAAAACGCGCGCGTTTTATCGAGCAAAATTCATCTGTTTGATAGCGCTGGCTTGTCTTTGTGGAGAACAATGATGCGCTTGTGTAGAACATCGTGGCAAAAATTTTTGTTTCGCGGGGATGGCGGCGGTTTGTCCATCGGCGGTGCGAACGGCGTCGACAGCGGAAATGACGGTTCGGACCGATGAGAATTATAGGGAAAAGCAACTTTCTTCCTCTCGCTTCTGTCGTCCATTTTGCGTATTCACATCTCTTTCTTCGCGAACGAGCGCGAAGAACGCCTGAATTACCTCGATGTAATTTTCTGTCGGCGCAATCTCTCGAGCGGCACGGCGAGTGCGCATATAGCGTCATATTAAGTGCGATTTACCAGAGAAACGGCCACGAAAGAACGGATTGCGAATCGCACCCGCGTGGAATAACAAAACGTACGGCTGATTGATTGTAACAAGTGATTAATGCCATACCGAGAATTTTCACGATCATGCGTGAAGCTGTGCTTGCGCGTGTGAATTATCTATGTGCACAGTACATATTGTACGGACATTAGCGGATTACCATTCGCTACGCAACATATCTCTTTCAGCGGTACTGAGGACGAGCGTTGCAAGGAATGGAAACATGGGATATATATTTCTCTTTACTTATCATTCTATTAGCTTATCGGTTAATCTTGTTATCGGATGATCGCCTTGATAAATTGCTCGTTCCTGCGCATTTTCTTAATATCTTTATTTTCTGATAGTAAAGAAAGAGAGTAAAAATGAGAGAGAGAGAGAGAGAGAGAGAGAGAGTGTGTGTGTGTGTGTGTGTGTGTGTGTGTGTGTGTGTGTGTGTGTGTGTGTTTTTCTCTAGTAACGCAAAAATGCTGTTTTTATGTCATAAAATTAAATAAATTATTACAAATACATATTTTGCAACACTGAAGCTTTAATTTCAACAACACGGTTAATGCAATAACATAGACAATTCTTGCGCTTTGATCTCGCAGTCATTAATATTCAGTGTCATCATCGTTGCAAAATACACTCAAAACTCATATGAGATTTTATATATATGTGGCGCTGCAATCTTTGACCATTTTCTTGATAATCAATTTTTGTTGCCAATCCGTTATTTTGAGCCTCAGTTTCGATGATGCGATCGATCGCGCCACTAACAATACATTGTAAGTTCCGTTTCGATGTACGCCATTGCGCAAGACTAGCTCAGGTACTCGCGGCACGAAAGTGTAATACGTTTCCCGATATTCTTCACGTCTGTAGTTTAGTAAACGCGCTTAGTCGCAAATCTTTTTCACGGCGTTGCGCGCCGAAAAGCGGTACGATAAGTTTTTTGCTATTTTCGAGAATTGATGCGAAGTGCAAATACTACGTCGGATACAAATCCTCTAACAATCTTGATTCGATATGGAGCAAGTCGTCGGTTGTGTTGAATCAATATGTTTTTATAAATCATATAACGTAATGGCAATACAACGTGCATGAGCGTGTATAGTAAAAATCGTAAAATATTACACGATCTGATAATGATAACGTATATTCCGATAGAACTTTTTCTAGTGCGGTCTGAATTTATGCAAATCGCAACTAATCGATTAAGGACTTACCTTCATTAGAAGAGCCAAAGATAGGATATTAATGAAATGAATAATTTGTTTAATCTTTCTCTCATTACTAGAATTTATATAGATTTGAGACTCGAAATTTTAATCTAAGTTTTATTTAATTTATATATTTATCGGAAAGATATTTCAAGATAGCGCAATCAAGACAATGCGAATAAACTTTTATATCTGAACTTTATTTCGTAATAAAGACTTCAGTTTCAGAAAATATATTTCATATAAATATTTATTTCATTATATAATCGCACGCTAGATAAGTTGCGTAGCGCGCTAAAAAACTCTCTCTCTCTCTCTCTCTCTCTCTCTCTCTCTCTCTCTCTCTCTCTCTCTCTCTCTCTCTCATTTGTTTCTGCTCTCTCGAGCAGCCAAACAAATCATAGCAGGAAAGTAGCAATAACCATCGCGGCGCCATTTGATGATGGCGGCTCGAGCTGCTTTATAATCCGGTCGATTAGTCGTTCAGACAGCTCATTGCACTCTGCGTTACGTATTTACTCTGCGTGTCCGCGATTGATCGCGGTGACATACATATTTGAGCCGCGAGTCAAACATCCTACTAACAATGTGTCTTAACCTTACAAATAGTCACAGGTATATCGTTTTCGTGGAAAAGAAATCGGTATATAATTTATAAAAATAATAAGCAAAGAAATATGCGTGAATACAGAGGTAATTATTGCGCGAGAAGTCGAGATTTCTGATGTTAAAGAAAGGCAAATCCGCGTTTGTTGCGCAGAGAAAGAATGTGTAATGTAAAACAGGGTCATGTTTTGGTAAGATTCTTTGTTTTCCTGAACGGCATCATATGCTAGCGGATTTGGTGAACGAGCAATAGAGAAGAGTGTGTTGCTATCGCGCCATAAATTTTGACGTTCCGTTTTTATCTACCAGCTATCGACGCAAAAGTTTCTTTCGCTTTTTTTCTCTGCAAAAGAGACCAGCGATTTTTACCCTGTCTTTTTACTCTACCGAAACTTCGGCGTGCATTATCCTATTTTCCCGCTTTGCGTCGAGAGAGCATCGCGTTCCGATCTCTCTAAAGTCTTGGAAACTCGACTCTCTCTTTCGTAGAGCGTTTTTTTACTTACCTGTATTCCTTTGCCACTTTATGATCCTTTCTATGTTTAGCCGAGAGCATTTTTTTAGATAGTACCAGTGTCGTATTCCCGAGTGAGATTCGAACGACTCTCGAAGGCGAATGTTCCAAATCAGAATTTGATATGAGAATTACATTGATATATTCATAGTCGAATTTATTAACGAACTAACCGCAATCAAAATGTTTTCGTGAAAATGCGCTAATTTTTTTTGTAATTAACTTTCTCCGGTGATAAACTACGAATAATTATATGGATAAAATTAAAAGAAGATTGTGTAAAGTAAGCGGATCAAATGACTAACAAGCTCTCAAAAGTCAAATAGTCATCATCCTCTAGTGTTTCGCACTCTATTTATACTTTATAGCAATATGCTTTATTATAAAATAATTTGACGATGAAGTATTATCTCGCTTAGTGTCTGTCAAAATTTTGTTACTAATTTTGGTAAATATGAGATAGCTCGTGAAAATGTAGAGATTAAGAAAATTAAAAAGCCAATATGAGCCAATATACTGGTTAACCGTGTATTTAACAAATAAAATGACACATGGATGATCCAAACGTTTCGATCTTCACATTAGGATCTTCTTCAGTGGATAACTGATGAAATAACAAAAAAATATATATTTGCCAGTACATTAAAGAAAGAGTTAGAAATTAAAAATGATTATAAATAAAACACTTACGCAAACAGAAACATGTAGAATATAAATAATGTCAACAGTGTGTGATTGGTAATCCGGATGTCATCTAACGAAACATTAGTCATTAATTGCATCGTTCTATTTTAATGTGATGCATTTCTGATGTTAGTCTTTTGTAAAAGAATGTTTCGGTGTCTAAGATCTTGACATTCTGTCAATCGAAGTCATGGCCATTAAGTCTATGCTCCGTAACCACAGAGAAATTGTCAGTATTTCTATTAATTTGGTTCTTGTGCTCTGCTATTCTCGTCTTCAACATTCTTCTTGTCTGTCCCACATATGTACAATCGCAATTTCTACAAGTAATTTAATAGAGACAACATTTTTATTATTAACCAGGTCTAGCGGATCTTTAAGAACCTTGACAAATCTATTGAGCTTATTTAAGCTTCGGTATGCAATCAAAAATTTGTTCTTTTTGATCAAATTGGACACCGCATGTGAAAGATTATTTATAAAACGTATCACAAAGTAATTCTTTTTAGCGTCTAGATGAGACAGATGATTCATCTTTATAGTGTCATTGAATTTATGTTCTACTAAAAATTTTAACTCTGTTGTAATTGTTGTAATGTCGTCAACAAGTTGACGACATTACGAACTCAACCGCATGTAAAAATTCTTCTAAGAGAATTTTTGTATTTTCTCTAATGTGCTTTCATCTAATCTTCATACTTTTTAAGGCCAAATCAGATAGAACGTTTGTGAAGAGAGAGACAACGTCAAGAGACAAGAGGATGTGATCTTGTTGCAGTTTCTTATTATTTAACTTTTTAACGAATTCAAAACTATTTGTGACTTGGTACTCAGAATTGGGAAAGCTCTTGTACATAATTTTGTGGAGATATTCCGCAAAGTAATGCAGAGGACTATCTATTGACGAAACTATAACTCGATACGGACAATTGATTTTGTGAATCTTGAGTACGCCGTAAGCCTTAGGTACAATTCCGTCACTAGACCTAAAGGACTTGTAAGTAAGGTCGCTAATGTAATCATTAAAAACCCAAGATTTGAGAAGATTGTTCCATGAGCTTTCAATGTTTTTTGTTGGATTCTTTTTAACTTCTAAATAAGTTGTTTCGTCATTCAACATTTTGGTGACATTGTTGGTATAAGAAAGTTTTTCCATTGCAACTGTCACATTCCCCTTGTCTGCTCTTGTAAATAAAACTTCAGGGTAGTTCTTTCTAAAGTTAGAAAGATGTTTAGATTTGAGAAGCAACTCTCTGAAGCAACTCAACATCGCTAAAAGTGAATTTAGATGTTAAAAAATTTGAAATTAGTAGAATCAATTTGGAACGAATCATGTCTGCGCGTTCATTGTCGATATTTCTCAAACTATTCTCAATGTCCTTGATGAATTCAAGAAAAACATATTTGCTATTTGTGGGAAGACTGAAATTCTCACCCAGTTGTATAATCGAAGCAATACTGTCGGGAATGTCTGTAGAGCTTAAGTTAATGAAACCAATTATTTCTTAATTCAAATAGACTAGGAGGAGTTGAATTCAAAAATTCATTAGGATCAATTTTATATATATACGCGCGCGCGCGTGTGTGTGTGTGTGTGTGTGTGTGTGTGTACACAAAAATAATTCTGCACATCTTGCAAACGGCTCTTAATGACCGTATATACATATATCTATTAGTCTAGAGACTTCAGATCTCAAAGAGGATTCTTTATTAATCACTATCTATTATAATTATTTTAATTTTTGTATAAATATATATAATTATATATCAAAAATTTTTTACCGGGATTAAACAAGAAATAGAAAACTTAAGAATGATACAGGGAGTAGTACGCAACGTCAGGAACGCAAAGAAGGTACAGTGAAGCAGTTAAAGAAATGAAGAGAGAAAATATTATAATTGTCGAGCCGAAAATGGAACAGGAGAGTGAAACCACTAAAAAGCTAATAAAAGAGTGGATATTAAGAACATGGCGATAGGAATAACGAAATTAAGAAAGAGAAGCAAGAGAACTGCAATAATGGGATGTGAAACTGGAGAGGAAGTAAAAAAAATTGAAGGCAACAGTTCAAGCTAAACTATTATAAAGTAGTGGAATCACCACAATCAAAGCCGAAATTAAAAATTAGTAATGTAGGAGTAGAAGAGATAAATTTAAATAATGATGAACTTATATCTACGATAAAGAGGCAGAACAAAATAGATGTAGTAAATCGAAGAGATATCTTAGCCAATGTGAGCCTAAACACAGTTGACACTGTGTGAAATTTTTTAAAAATATTTTTTATTCAAAACGTTTAACGTTTCGATCCCCGGTTGGAGTCGTCTTCAGAAATAATACCTACATGAAATCCTGTATAATAAAGACAGAATACAATCAAAAACTGTAATACAATAATTAATAGAACACAAATAAAAATAGAATTACTCACAAAATTAAAAAAGAAAAGACATTAGACTCGCTGGATGTACGTCACCAATGTATTAATACGAGAGACGGAAAATATGATAAGCATGTTGCTTCTCTCACTGTTGTAACACGAGTAACGGTAAATCGAAATGTAAATAACATGAGAAAAGATAGAACTAGAGATTGAGAAGAGTGACAAAACATTTATAATTTCTTAAAACTTTCTACTAATGGTAAATACGCATTATCAAGTAAATCATTGTCATTTTGCAAATTAAGACCGGCTGTTTGTTTCTTAATGTAGAGCATCTCAGAAACAAGACGTTTTGTATAAGAGTGTTCCTCGTCTAATATGCGGACATTATCCCAATCAAAATCGTGATTAAATTCAATTCTGTGGTAATAACAGATTGTTGCGGCGTATTGCGACGAATGTGGCTTCTATGTTCATTAATGCGTGTATTGAGAAATCTTTTTGTTTGGCCAACGTATGAGACCCGGCAATCGTTGCATTTTAAGCAATAAACAACATTCAATTTAGATGAAGGAGACAAAGGATCTTTATGAACACGAATAAACTTTGAAAGTTGTAGTAAATATGCGGATAGTGAAGAAAATAATTAAAGAAAAGAAAAATAATAAAAACCACTCTAAAAAACGAGGAAATGAAGAAGGATCAATAATATTGGACAGATGATAAAATACACGAGTTGATTTTGAAGAAAATAAAACTAAATATAGGATGGAAGAAATGTCCTGTATTTAATCATGTTACTGTTAAAAGATGTTTTAAATGCTGGGGTTATTATCACATAGCTAAAAACTGTATAAGAGATGAGACATTTCACAAATGTACAGAAAATCACAACTCAATTGACTGCTCGACGACAAAGAAGAAATGTGTAAATTGTATGTTCACAATTCGAACATACAACCTGAAAATAAATGACGAGCACAACACTCTCAATCTGGAGTGTCCAACTTTTAAGAAGGCATTACAAGAAAAGAAGAGAAGAGCCGGCTGGGAGGACACTAATTAACAACTACAGGAAGATATGGAGCTAATACTATATACAAATGCGCAAAGTTTAACGGTGCATAAAAATGAGATATAACATCAGATTTTGAAGAAAATAAATCCTGCATTCTTAGCACTGTCGGAAACCAGGTTGACTAGTGAAATTGAAGTGAGCATTCCGGGTTATAGTATGGTTAGGTAATACTGAGAACAGATATACAGGAGGGGTTTTTTTAGATATAAGGGACAATATTAAATATGAAATAGTATTAGTAAAAAAGTTAAAATTGAACTGTCGGTATGTAGCAGTAGAAGTAAAAGAAAACTTGTATAAAGGAGTGATTATGGTAGTATATCACTCACCAAGCGCATCACATAGTGACTTTATGAAATTCTGAGGATATAGTAGAGGAGTTAACAATAAAAGAAAAATGTATAGTAATTGGTGACTTCAATATAATATAGATCTTATAATAGATTCATTTTATGCGAAAAAGCTGCAAACGACAATGCTAAGCTTAGGTAAAACAGTGCGTTAATAAACCGACAAGAATCACGAAAGACAGTCAGACAATCATTGATTTAGTCTTCTTTGTAGTCGCTAATAATGATAGTTTAGAAGTACATTTAATTTACGAATCTAAAATTACGGATCATGCATAGCTAAAAGTTGAATTTGGTGGAAAATTGAAAGTAAGTATAGGGAATTTAGCGCTAGGAGATATAAAGAATTTGATGTAAATGAATTTACCAGATTAGTGGAAAATAAATTGCATGAAAATCAAGATATAGATGTCAGTATGAGAGCGACAAAACTTGTTGACTTCTACAGTATAGTAGAAACGTTAGATATAGTAGCGCCGATGAAAAAGTTTAGAATTCCGAAGGTGTGGGAAGAAAAAAAATGGTTTTTAGATGAAAAAAAAGAAACAGCTGATAGAAGAGATAAAGCATATAAGAAAGCAATACATGAAAATATTGAGCATAATTGGTTGCAGTTTAAAACTGAAAGGAATGCAGTTGTAAAATTAATTAGAGATTAAAAAAGAGACTCTTATGTTAATATAATAGATCTCAACAAGGAAAATCCTACGACTATGTGAAAAACCTGAAAATAATTAAAGGTGAGCCAGTAAGAACAAAGATAATAGAAAGTATAGATTTTGAAATCTTAGATGATACTTAGATGAGTTCAATGTAGCTGATAAATTTAATTTATACTACATAAAAAGTATTAATAATATAGAATAATCTATAAATATAGATAGGTCCAGCGGTATAAATAAGAAAATTATTTATGTTATCGAGGACAAAGGAATTATGGAAAATTATGAGATGATTGAGCTAGATCAGTTAGAGAAAGTTGTTAGGGGATTACCAAAACAAGAAAGGTATGGATGAAAGAATAACTAGTAATATATCTAAAGCAGCTTTTTGCGTAATAAAAGAGGAGTTTGCAGATATAATAAATAGTTTTTTGAGCGTTGGTTGCTGTCTGGAAGGATGGAAAACTTCTACGATCGTGCCGATACCAAAAATAGATAAAGCAAAAAAAGCAAGTGAATACAGACCTATTAATATATTACTAATATTTGAAAAAGTGTTAAAATTAGTAGTAAAAGAACAACTTAAAATGTATCTCGAAAGTAATGCTATTATTACAGAACATCAATCGGGATTTAGAAAATGATATTCGTGCGAAATAGCGATTCAAACTGTCATTGACGAATGAAAACTAGTAGTAAGTGAAGGAAAAACGATAGAGATAATTTTCATGGGCTTTAAGAGAGCGTTTGAGACAATAGATACAGAAAAATTATTAAGAAAATTGTATCCGTATGGAATTAAAGAAATGTGGTCTTAGAATGACTCAAATCGTATCTAAGCAATAGGAAACAGCAAGTACGATTTAATCATAAGTGGTCTACATTACTAACAACAGAATATGGAGTAATACCAAGGTCAGTACTGAGACCTCTGTTATTTATAGTATATATAAATTATATAATCAAAATCTGTTCAGAAGGATGCAGTATAAAAATGTGTGCTGATGACACATTAATATATGTAAGTGGAGAAAGTAGTACGGATTTAGAGAGTAAAATGAATACAGCATTCAATGTAGTCGAACAATGGATGAATATAAATAAGCTAAACATGAATGCGGGAAAAACAAAATTTATGATAGTTAGAAGTATAAAAAAAAAATTGAAAGGTAATATTACACTAAAATGTTTAGACGGTATTGAGATAGAGCTTGTAGAAACAATGAAATATCTAGGTATAATTATCGATAACAAACTAAGATTTAAAGCTCATTGTGATTATATGTTAAAGAAAATAAGTAAAAAAAACGAGTTTCTTAAATAGAACAGGCAATTTTATATCAGCGTACACTAGATGTATTATATACAAGACAATCATAGCCTTGCACTTTGAATATTGTGCGACACTATTAATAGATATGAGTGAAACACAATTAAAAAAGTCAATTGCAGATAGCACAAAATCGGGCTATGAGAGTAATATTACAGTGTGATAGGTATACCAAAATAGAACGTATGCGGGATGCACCACAATTTTTGTCTATAAAACAAAGATTATATTATAATGTATGTATATTTATTTTTAAGATCTTAAGAAGCATGTTACCATTAAGAGATAGATTAGAAATAATAGAAAGTGAAAGAGAAACGAGGCAAATTGGAAATATTAAAGTAAACTTCAGAAAAACAAAGAGCGCATAAAAAATATGTTTTATGAAGAGATAAAAATGTATAACGTTTTACCAGCGGAAATAAAAAATAGCAAAAGACTCGAACCATTTAAAAAAATGTTAAAAACATATCTATGTTATGGCAAATGTTTGTTAAAATTGTATTTAAAATAGCTGAGAAAGCTAAATAAAGATCAATCAATCAATCAATTTCTCTCTCTCTCTCTCTCTCTCTCTCTCTCTCTCTCTCTCTCTCTCTCTCTCTCGCGAGACGAGACGCGAAGCTCGGTCTGTATGTTGCCCTGTATATGTAATATTTTCATATTGCTACTTTCGTATCCTTGAAATAAGTGGGACGAGTTCCGTAAAAGAAAGACGCACGAATTCCAAATATTAGGTTGGTGCAAATAAAATGACCATTTTTTGTAAATTACCTTTTCAAAAACAAAAAGTAAGAAAAGGCGCCAAATACACAAACAACCAAATACAAAATAAAAAATATTTAATAATAATGCAAAAAACTTGGCGGAGTTGCACTAAAAACTATATTGAACTAAAATTCATTCTGATATGATAGCTACTCAATAGCTTTTTTTTATTAAGCGTACGATTATAAAGTATGTATGTACTTTTCGAACTCTTTTGATAAAATAACATTATTGTCTTTCGACAAAAATCATCTACTGGTAGATGTTCTCAAAATATCTCGAACATTACTTGAGTATTCTATTGAATATTACTTGAATAAAATAAATTACTCTCATAATTATTGCTATACTTGAAGAGTTATGATAATTGATTTATTATGAAATTAAACTGCTATATGTGAAGTGAATAGCTCGCGTATGCGTGCTCTGTCTCAGTTTTCACTTGGTGCTGCCGCGCCAAGTTTTTTTGCATTAAATACTTTTTATTTTAAAAACAGTTCTACATGAGTTTTTGACTTTTGGCCGTTTTTCTACTATTTTATTTTGTAACAATGTATAACCATACAAGATTTCCTTGATGCTACTTTCTGATATCATTTCTTTTGTAGATCTAGATTTTGTAGAGAAAGAATTTTTATGTACAAGTAATATAGTAATACTTTTTTTAGAGATACGAGTTGCGCGTTGTATTTGGCGCTTTTTTTTATCTTTTTTTGAAAAGGTAATTTTTTCGGGATATCATTCATTTTTATAGAATATGTTTTTGACAAACACTTTTTTCAATACAATTCAATGTATTTCTTGATAATAACAATAATACATATAACAGATAATATATATAAAAAAGATAATATACATAAAAAAGTGTTGAAAGTACTTGCATCTTTTTAATTGTTTTATGTGGATTCTAATCAAATCGGCAAAAAAATGTTTGCTATCGTTTTTATTTATTGCAAAAGTGTTAAAATGTTTAATTATTTTAAGCAATTAGATATTTTCTTTTAGCTGATTTTATTTTTTCGTAATTTTTCGTGACAATGCGATATACATTTGACCAGGACTAAATATAGGATTTCCTATATCCATAATAGCGTTGGACAAATTCAATCCTTGGCTTTTATGAATAATGATTCTATAACTCAAAGATAATAGAAATTGTTTTCTAATAACATAAGCTTTTTTGATCACCTGAAATGTGACGTTTTCAATTAAAATTCTAACATGACAACAAGCGAAGTTTTATTTTTTCTACTTACTCACTATTTGGAATATTCCCAATACCAGAAGTCATTATACCAATTGTACCATTTACAAAGCCCAAGCTAGCATGAATAGAATAGAATAGAATATAATTTATTGAATTCCCCTAAGGGTTACAAATAGTTACAACAGACTTACAGACTAATTCACTTACATACTATACTTATATCTATCTTAACCTATTGCTTTAACATCCTAACCTAAAAAACAATCTAATACACACACACACGATTCTGACCTACCCTACCCCTATCCTTGGACCTTTGCTTCCGTCAGCATCCTCATTCTCTCTCATTTCTAATCATTCCCACTTGCACTCACACCTCCATTCATTCTCCTTCTTCCCCCTCCTCATCTCCGATCTCCACCCTCTAAATTCTTCCAGTTTTCTCAACCAGTGCTCCCCATTCCCATCTTCCCCCAGCACCACTTTTATCATTTCCTCTCAATTTCCCGTCGCTCCCCATCTTTCACACTCCTCCCATACGTGCTTCCACTCTTCCACCTCATTCCCACAAACTCTGCAAGTTCTTTCTTCTTCCTTCTCTCAATATCTTCCTCTTCTCATCTCATTTCCTAATCTGAATCTTGCCACCCTTTGCCATCTTTTTTCGTTCCATCCTTTCCTCAAATACTCCGGTATTCCCTCTCCTTTAATTTCTCTATACCATCTATTAAAACGAGACTCTCTTATTTTTTTCCGTTTTTCCTCTCTTTGTAATACTTTTTCCCTTTCCACCACGTGTTGTTCTCTTTACTCTCCTCTTTCTTTCAACTTCCTTATTTCCTTTACACTCATCCCTCTTTCTTCATAATGCTCTATCCTTTCTCTTTCCCAGTCTGAAATCTCTCCTTCCTCCATTTCCCTTTTTTTAATCTCCAATAAGCATCTCCTTGCTATCTCACCTCCCTCCCCTTTCTCCAGTCTTTCTTCAAAACTTCTTGCTCTTTGTCTCGCTCTTCCTTTCAGCATATCTCTCTGCAACTCCTCTCTTACCATATATCCGGGCGTCCTCCAGTCTACTCCCAATCAGCGTTGCCGTGGAACTTGCGGCAGCGTAAGACTGGATCCTCATGCAGAGCGTTGATTGATGAAAAGCAAGTGGTGAGAGTAAATGAC
>QVOA01020021.1:0-12584 GCA_014825685.1 Pseudomyrmex cubaensis
CATGTCTGCTTGCGCGGAGTCGTGGGGAGCGGCGGCTTCACTCTGCCGCCGCTCAATTTGAACAAGAACAATCAAAAATTGAAAAGAATTGATTTTATGTTTAGCTTATGCGAGGCGCTAGTTAAGCCGTTATTGATTCAACTATTATCAACACCAACTCTATGTTTAAATTTACGATTACAGATAGAAGAGTTTGTCAGCTCAAAAGACTTGCTAGAAGATCAAGATATTCGTGATTTTCTGACAATAAAATGTCAAGATAGAAAAGGTGTGGTTTGTGTCTCACATCTTTAGATAGGAAAACATATTTTAAATGTTAAAAGTGCGACAAACTAATGTGTCGTGACCACGTTGCAAAAATTTGTATGGAGTGTAGCGTAAGCAGCGTAAAACAATAATACCTATATTAATAATATTATTATTATTAATATAGAAATATTTTTGTGTAAGATAAATAAATTATATAAAAAACTCATGGTTTTCTTTGTTATTTTATTAATTGATTTTATATCGACTACTTCTGTGCACAAAAATATATAAAATTCATCATTTTTTTTGTTTTTAAAAAATCTTCTGATTTCTTTCATAAATACATGTTCGTAATTATTACAATAATAATCTTGAGCTTTTTTCTTTCAAATAAAAAAAAATCGTTTAAATTAGTTGAATCTGTTCAAAGATATGAGCTGCAAAACTTTCTGAGTTACGTTAATCTATTTTCAATAAGGTTAAAAATAGCACTTTTTCAGTTCTTTGAAAAAATATACTTTTTGGAATGAATCGAAAAACGGATTGAAGCATCTTAAAGTTCAACTTTTCAGCTTTACATTGACCACCTTACAAAGTAGTTTTTTTCACAAAAATACAGCTGTTTGAAAAAAAAAGTAAATTTTGTGAAAAATTTCCAAATTATTTTTTATTTATTGCAAACTATCTTGTTTCTTATAACACATTAATATTTGTGACTAATACCATCATAATTTTTTCTCTTAAAATTAAAAAAACAAACGTTTAAATTGGTTGAATCTGACCAAAGATATGGACCCGAGAAACTTACCGGATTACACTAACCCAGTGTAGGTTGTACTAGAGTATTTTGAAGTGTGGGTTCTGGGGTTCAAAAAAAAAAAAAAAATCAACATTATTTAATAAAATGCAAAAACATAATTTTTATATGAATGCTGCAACCTTTATTTTCAATTTAAGCACTTTTGTTTTCAATTTGGTCAATTTCTTTGAAAGTTATGATTTTTTAAACAAACCTACATCTTGAATTATTACACTCGTATTACTTCGTTTATATTACAAATTTATTTAAACAAATTAATTTTTTCTAAAATGTTTTGATTGATTTGTAAAGTAGAAGGTTTAAAAATACTACGTAAATTTTTTCAGAATTTTTCTATAACTTTAGAGAAAAATACAGAAAATGGTTTCAGTGTGAGAATTAAAAGAATAAAGAGATTTTTGTGAGATAAAAGTGCAAATTCATCGCTAACTCGATGTGATAAATAAGCTTTTTATATTATTTTATATTAGCTTTTCCTTATTATTACTTATATCTGTAAAGATATCACATAGTACTATTTTTAACTATTATTATTTATTCTTGCTCAGATTAAAATACAATAGTATATTAATATAAACGTTGTAATTTGATTCAACAATGATATGGACCGCTATGTTTACCTGCTATATCAAAAATAGTAAAAATCAGAAGCAATTGCTAAGCAAAGGCAAGGTTTTCCAAGAATATCCATGAATGGTCGCACGTGTTGCAGCTCATCAGCTTCATCTTTGATCTCGCTATGTTTAACGAGACAAGCCACACTCGATCTTATGTGACATTGCATTTCCGGTGCAAGCAATTGAAAAACCAGTGAATGAGAAATGTTCTGCGCGTATTTTGTACGGCTTTGTTATTCTAAAAAATATCGATATCTATTTATAAACAATTAAAATGTTCAATTTGTCAATCGATGACAAAGATTTCGTCGAAATTACGTAAGTAATGATAATATTAAAACAACGCGCGCATAAAATAATCTTTTTTATTAATTAAATTACCATTGCGTAACGTTTCGATTTTCTATTTATTAGATTCTTTTTATTGGATTCTATTTATTGGATTTAGTGCGTGCAAGTACAATCAAACGGTATAACGATAACTTTTTGTTACATAATGTTTATTGATGATTTCAATATTTTTAACTGCAAAGCGATTTAGCAATATTATTGATTCATTAAGTTCATTGGTATATACGCATGTTTATACTGATAGTTGTTTACGGCAAGGAACATGTAAAATCTGCGCCACTTGGTAAATATATGACTCGAAATATTAACTTATATAAGCTAATGGAAAAATATCGCAAAACGCCCGTGGAATTTAAAGCACGAATAATGTTTCCGATGTCGAACTTTTCCTAATATACACGTCGTGGTTTGAAAAATAAAAGAGCGAGATTGAAATTTTAATCTCGAGTAAGAGATTAAAATGCAGCGGCGGAACCACTTCAGAGTACACTCCTCGTTGGCGGAAAGGTTAATTCTTTGGCTGCACGTAAAAGTGCTTTTTCTCAGAATTCCACGCAAAAATAAAACAAAAATATGTTACATTTACAGCATGTTACTGCAAATATTTGTTTCTTTACCTATAGTTAATCGACTTTTAAAATATATCTATAAAAAATTAATAATTTGTAAATTAAGTAAAAGTTTATTTGTGAGAGATTTGCGCTTTGTATATAACACATATATATGCTTGCAACTTATAGATTAACGTTTACAATTTTACAGTTTAAAGACAAATAAAAAGCCACTGCGTAAGCAGGCTTTTCGCAGCTTGAGGTAGCATATGCTTGAGGCTGCATATGCAGCTTTAATTATTGTTGAAGTGAGAAGCAATGATTCATTTAAACTAATCAAAGCTGCATGACTACCTCAGTGTGTCGGTTAATATTTACAAGCGATCTTTGGACTAACATTCAATTCGGACGTTGTATAGGTTGTAAACCACGGTAGAAGGATTTTCCGAGAGATATCGAGTTATGGTCCCAGGGAGACTCCGCTGCTGGACCGAAACACGCGAGCGCGCCTCTACTATATCGACATACGTCAGCCCACGTTATAGTACGAATGAGCCTACGAACGACGAGCCGAACGCTCCGTTTTTCACTCCATCTCTGTTCCCCTCGCAAGCACGTTTCGATCTGACATTTCCCGCCTTAGCTTAACCCTCAGACGTCGGAAATACTTTCAATCCGGAGACTGACGAAAATAGGTCATATTTCACCCCGCCGCTTTGTGACACGACAGGTTTGTTATTACAAGTTCCAAATGCAGGAAACGCCTGATGAACCAACTTCTGTAGTGTAACTTTTACCTTATCGTATCCCGTATAACAGCTTTTTTTCAGACTTTTTTTTCTTTTTGTTTTTCGTCGGCAAAAATGACATTGCAGCCTCTTCAAGACTCAAAGATATAAAGCGTCTTTAATAAGTTGCAACGAGTCGAAGTAGTTCAGTATTCGAGCGTTAAAAGGAGTAGCGAACTTTTCCAATACTTTATCGATAATTATATTTCGATATTGTGTATCACAATTGAATGAAAATTTACTGCGTCTTTGAATTAGGAGAGGCTGACCAACTTGTTTACTGTAGTTTAATTAACACACGGTTTGCGTGCTTTCTGTCAAATTCTGCTATACTTCTGCATAAAATTCAAAGAAACATTTTGTGAGAAAAGAATACATCGCACTACATTACTGCTACATAGATAGATCATTTATCACAGTGATATGCGCACTGTGATATGTTGTCAAAGCGACTGCGTTGTGTAAAAGAACATGATGACATGTCTCTCAATGATTCTATTAAAGCGTATATAAGATAAGAGCTCTTTAACGTAATAGTCGCGCATTACATGAAAATTACTTTTAAAGTCTAATTTCTTTTTACAATCATTGAAAAAGAATTGATTGAACATGTATTGCATCACGTATATTTGCACATGATAGAATATATTTAATATTAAATATATTCTTATATTTAACACTAAATTGCAAAAATAAGTATATTTCACAAATAATATGTATATTAATAGTTCACTTTACGCGCGTTCAACTGACTTTGAGTCATTTTTTAATTTCGAGAAAAATGTGTGATTTATACCGCGAAAATAAAATATTGTAAATGATATGATCTATGATATATTGGAAAGTCGAAAATATCTCTTGATATTGCCATATTTGTGCACAATATTGAGTGTAATGTGTACGTGATGTATTATGCACTTGCATAACACAGTGTGTTAAATTGGAAAAAAAACGTAGATACTTATAGTCGAGCGTGATCGTGTGAGATTGCTCGATGATCTTCTTATTGATATCTGCCGAACTTTCTCGCTTTGCGAAAAAAAACAAGAAATTTATCTTTCAATAAATATCAGACAAGATGAACAATCGCAAGACTTACAAGAAATGCAATAGACATCATGATTGTTCTATTCATGACTTTTTATTTCATTAATTTGATAAGTCACAAAATAAAGTTTAGATATAAATCTTGTGAATTAGTTAAATCAGTTAAAAGAACGTATACAAGAAAGATTGAAATATATTTTGTCAAATTATACTTGTTTACATACACACATATATTAATACATTAAAAAAAAATAATATCTCTGAAATTACATACATTAAGTCTGATGTGATTATATCGCTGTCAAAATCTGTAAGTACTGATAAAACAATACAAATGTGTTTATTTATTTCTGATCTTACATCAATTGTATCACACAAAGTAAAATTTAATAATAGGTAAATAAATTATCTAATAATTGTAGCCTCAATGCATATTGATACAATTGCAATAAACTTGATATAATCTTCTTTATTTTACATACAAAAATATAATCCGTATCAAAACGAACACGGAGTAGAAGTCAGTTAGTACTCGGGGTAGACAGTTGTTAATTATAATAGTATTATAATAATATTTTGGAGCAATAGTATTTTGGAGCATAGTATTTAGTATTATATTGCTTACATTTGTTTTCGCATAATCACTTATTTTATGTGAAAGTTTCGCCTGAGGGTTTTTCTTCTTGTCTCTTAAACTTGAATTGATGATTAATATTTTCGCCGCGTACCGAGAAACAATACGACGCGATTATTACAAATACATCAAGAACTATACGTTACTATAGTTAATACGGTGATAGTCATCCGTGACCGACGTTGCTACATTTTTTATTGATTAAAATAAGATGAATATCATTGATTAAACAATTGTGAACAAAGTAAATAACTAGAGAATATTGTGAAATAAAAAGTACGCTCAGTTCAACAATTATGTATTTTTATTAAAACATAATATTTTATAAAAATTAAATACTACAATGTATTAGTATTATGTTGAAACATTTCAGGCAGAAATGGGGCTGACTATTGTAATTTTTGTGGTAGGTAGTTACTTTTACGTGTGATTTTTTGTATTTTGTTTATTAAACTTTCGTACATTTTTTTTGTAACATATTTTACAAAATTCTTGCAACAGATACGCTCACTTTTTTTTTTAATTTCATGACGTAACATATTCAAAAAAGTTAATTATGATATATATTTATGTCACGTAAATTATATATAGATTTTCAGTTTACTGACAGTGAATTTGAATTTGGAAACGCAATTCAAGAGTAACTCAATATACTGTAGGGCTATAGGGTGACCACCAGCGAGACAAACGCACTTGATAAGGATATGATCTTATTTAACCATATTACTTAATATTTTATATCATTATATACTTAGAATATATATTATACTGGAATTATGTAAATTCTATTGTGGCCCGCAGAGTGAAACATATAAAACTTGCATGACAGTCAACGTGTTAAGTTTTCTTAAAAAAGAAATTTTTAGGTACTTTCTTTTGTAATAAAAACAAATTAACACTTTTATAACTCTTTATACATAATAAAAGTATACTGAAACCCACTATAGTTAATATACATAATAAAAGAGTTATGTTGTTTCAGAGTATTATATTTTCTTCTTTTTTTATATAAACATATTGATGAGACGAATGAATAAAAAAACAAAATTTACATTAATTACGTACATACATAGTCAAGAAAAGATTTTAAAAAACTGCAGTGCGCCACGTTAGAGCAAGAGTTATTCTGACATATGTTTTTAAAATGGTATAATCTCTCAAAAATAATGGAAATATTGCGAGATAAATATTGCACGCTATACGTCTCTACGAGAGGTTATCGTGTGCCTTTTTGTAAAAACATTGGACGTTTAATCTCTCGGCGCGCACGATTCGTAGTTAGCACGCAACGACGAGTTAGCAAAATAAAATGATTCCTGACACTTTGATAATGTAGATATCGCGATGCAAGTTTCCGTCGAGAAAAAGATTATAAATAAATTTTCGTTTAGTCGAAACACGCTGCCTGCAAATTTGATCAAGAATTGCTTGAGATAACATTTCATTCATTCTTATACAATCCCATGTTTTATACGAGATACATATATTTACATGTGCCTGTACACGCATTTATATACTCGGGAGCAAACAGCAAGCTTTACAGTTACATAAGAGAAATCTGACGTTATTCTTGCATTCTTTTTCTGTTACTTATTAATTTAGTTTTAATATAATTAATGACATTTAAAAAGTGGCGTGTTACTTTTGCATTTCTCGACGTTGCAATTATATAACGTGCGAATAAAAAGAACAGCCTTAAGAGCTGCCGTGCGTACTCATTATAGACGCAAATTCGTTTAGCTTCTCATTACAAATCCTCACGCTTCTCAGTTAGTTCGAGCATGAGAACCTGAGGTGAGCGCGAATATCCCATATATGTAAATATCGATAGTTGGAAATGAAGCCTCAAGCTCGATGGTGATCAAAACGACGTATCGATACTCTGGGAAATAGAAAATGAACGAATTTTTGATGTTGTCGCTATATCTTTGATGTGCCAAACAGGTACTGTTGCGCGTTTGGATTTCTCAAACATAAATGTCAAACAAATTAATTTTGTCTCGCTATAATACTTATAGTGTTTATTACATAGAAGGTTTTATATTGATAAATTCTTGAACTTATTAAGTTAATCATATATATTTTGTGTAATATTATTGTGTAATATTATTGTTTTCAATCACTGTTATTCATCATGTACATTTAATGGATATTTATTTGTTAAATTATATATGTATGTGTATATGTGTAATTTACACACACACACACACACACACACACACATATATATATATATATATATTTAATATATAAATATATATATATATATATATATATATATAAATTAATATATAAATATCTATTAATATATATGATAGATATATATGATATATATCTATAATAGATTAAATTTCATTATTCATATATCGTATCAGCGATTGCTCGATAAAATCAGATATTCTTTTAGCGAGATAAGCGATGTCATGATACACACGCGAATTGCGTAAAGTCATATAGAAACTAGTAGCGCCAACGTTGTTGTCGTCGTTCTCAGCAGTGGTGGCGGCAGCAGCGCAGGAAAGGTTTACGAGAGAAGCGAGAGATGTATAGAAAATCTGGCGGCAGGCTAGGCGTCGCGGGGTAGTGAATGACGTCACGTTGCTAAAGCGACGCGGCAACGCGAGGCGTCTGCGTAGGTCGGTGGGTGTCTGGGGGTCCGGGATCAATAGCGCGCGCCAGCAACCAGGTAGTAGGTATGGGTGCATGTAGCTTTCTCCACGGTGGCAGTCCAGGAGACGAACCTCGCGAGGTAGGACACTTTACGAATCGAACAAGAGAGAGAGAGAGAGAGAGAGAGAGAGAGAGAGAGAGAGAGAGAGAGAGAGAGAGAGAGAGAGAGAGAGAGAGAAGAGAGCCTGTTAGTGTCGTACCGAAGAGAAAGAGCGGCGCTATGCCAGTGAACGAGCGTAGCAGCGGGCTGCCCAGCGTCTAGGACCATCATCCTCTCCAGGTAAGGATATAAAGCCATTCGTGCCCGGATTTTTCAATCTTCGTCCTTTGCGCTCGAACGAAGAGCGCGCGCGAATCAGTCTCGATCTGCGACTAACCAACGCTCCGACGCGATCGACGTCCGTTTAAAAATTATGACGGGAAATCTCTGGAACTCGCGGAACTCTCAAGGGAGACTGAGAGCGACGAGTCGTACAGCCGATCAGTAGGTCAATTGAGGTCGCGTGTAAGATGTAAGTCAGGGAACGAACAAAGGCAAACAAGTTTGCGATAAATAAAAACACCAAAGAAGGCTTGATGGGACAATTAAATGTGAAGGCATAGATTGGCAGAAATATATTGAGTAAGTATGCGTGTATACGCAGGTAGCTAGGCGGATGACACGGGATAGACGGGTAGAGGTTGATAGATGGACCGGCGGACCGATGGGCGGATCGACGGCAACGCCGAAACGGACGGGACCGACAGATAAATATGGGCAATTGGTAGAACGGAAAGACGGATTCACAGATTGGACGTATCGAGATACACGAACAAACAGATTGATGGGTCAATCGTTCGACATTGTTGAAAATTGCATAATCAGAAAAATGCACTTTTTCTTGCAAAATTTCGATTTATACTTCACATATTAGCTACATTTTAATATAATTTATAAATATACATATATATTTTTTTAGATTTTATTTATTTAAACAAGACAGAGAATTCGTATGATCATCACTTCATCAATAATTAACTTTCTCAAGTAACATTTAAATATGTATATTGTAAAGAAATTAATTTGTAATTAAGATTAAAAAATATGATAAAAAGATTTTATCGTATATTTGTAGGTTTTAACACGACTTATATTTATTTATATTAAGAATAATTTTCCAGGACTGTATCTCTGTAAACATTATTGTTTTTAACGCGCGTCTATACTTATTCTATTTTTCCGTGGATTTAGCTTATTCCATTCTTCGGATTTAGTTTAACGATAGCGTGACGTGGATTTCGCTATTAAAGTTGCATCAAGATTGATAAATTGCAGGAGAAACACGCGTCATAAATATACGATGTCATTAAACTACGGCGTAGATACATTTTCGAGCGCTTTATTTATTTCTTCCTTTGTTCCATCAAATGGCTTTTGTCAATCAATGACTGATCACTGTGGTGATCTGTTTTCGTGTGATAAGCCAATTCGTCGCGGGCAAAATCTGTATTTGTCACGCGATGATGATGGTAGAGACACGCATGCTTGGCAAACGAATTCGAGGAGCATGTGTCGTAAATCGCTTTCTTGCCTTCTCACGGTAACTCGGCCGTACGCTCTTCTTCTTTATCACTATTTGTCAGCTCCGGCATTTAAATTATGAGTTACGGTGCTTGTGTGGTCTATTCACGTAGATTACGAAGCGTAAACAGTTTAGGTTCAGAAAAATTGATGTTTTTATAATATATTTATACATTTGTGTAGTGAATTTTATTTAAAAAATTTGTGTGTGTGTGTTTATAATTCACATTTTATGTGAGAATTTTTTTTCTGAGAATTGAAGATGTTTATATAACATGAGCTAATCTATGTTATCGCAAGATTTTAAGAGCCATAGACTATCAATATTATGGATAAAAGAGATAGTCGTTATCTCGTTCAATAAACTGTTGATTTATTCACTAACGACACGTATTAGTGATACGAGCGTAATTCACAGAAGAAGATTCCGCGCGACGATAAGTGTGCTCTCGTGTCTTCTATGGTAACAACATTGACATTATTGATACCGAAAAGGACTTCCTGTTACATACTTATTCGCTCGTTTAGTGTTGTATAAATTTTGTTAGACGCAATTATATTTAATTATCCGAAGGCAAAGTACAGATTGTCCGTCAAAATCATCTTGACGTTGATATACTTTGTCGCATACACATCGTGTATGTCGATATTATCACATCTCAAGCGGCAAACGCGTGTTACATGCAATATATTCCACAAAAGATAGTGAAGTATCCCGAAACAGCGGAGATTAATGTGGCAAAGCTGTATGTGCGATCAAATGTTTGTATAAGAAAACTGTGGGTTTAAAGACGTTTAATCTTTCAATTTCCTCGGTTCTGAAACAGTTATATAGTTGGAAATACTTAGATCGAGGTCATTCTTTATTTAGACAAGATATCGCATTTCACATGTATCAACTTTTTACAAAAATATCTATCAATAATTATATGTTGCTAAAAAGCCTGTCTCTCTCTCTCTCTCTCTCTCTCTCTCTCTCTCTCTCTCTCTCTCTCTCTCTCTCTCTATCAGGACAGATGAGAATCTTTTAAGCGATATAAGTATCTTACGTTACGCGTATATTTCAGAAGTGACAGTCGAGAAAAAAGAGCAAGTAGGGCAAACCTAGCCTATTCGAATAGCCGATTAGTGTCTCTCAAGTATACCCGAAATCTGCAGATTTGTCTCGGTTTTGAACCCGCGGAATAGAGTTGGCTGTAACGTGGGTCGATCTCGGTCGCGATACTCGAAACTTTCGGGTTACCCGATATTGCCAAGCAACGTCGTTGCCGGGCAACCCGCAATTATCTGCGAAATGCCGCGCAGTTATTAATCTGAACGTAACAGTTGCTCAAAATATACATTTCGTACGTTAGGAGTATGCGCGTTCGAGTTCTAGTGTAGAGTTATATTTTTCGCGGACGTCCCGTATGTGAACAATGTTTTCTTAAAATCGCTTACCTTATCCATCAGAATTGCTCGATTTCTTTCGACGTAAATAGGTCAGGTGTGCGTATCTTGGCTCAGTTCCGAGAATGTGATAGAACCACTTCCACATGCTCGATTCACAAGTCGAGGCACTGGTCCAATTCGCCGTCGTTGTTTAGTTGATGGGTAATTCGTTGCTAAAACCGACTAATAGATCTCGTCATTCGCGAGTATCTCATCCTCAGTGAAACGCGAGTTGCAATCCAGTATAGCGCCGATTCCTCTCGTGTGTATTCTCGTTGTCTTTTACTCTCGTGAAAGCGATCGTATGATACGCGTTTGTCTCTGCTTAGGGAAACTTTCCTTCGCCTAATCAATTTAATCTCTCACAAGACAGTAGATACTCTTGTGCGAAACACACGCAAAGGTCTTCGCCGCATTTTGATCCGCACACGTTGGCTTAATTCGATCAATCTTGAGCAGTTGGTGAGACACGGTAAATGAAAGCGTCGTCGGCTTTGTACTTCGCATCTCGGGCTTCTTCGCGTGCTGTATTAAATATCCGCGCGCGCGTATGACATCGTAACTGAGTCTCTTAGTTTAAAAACAACACTTACATTTGAACTTTCGAAATCTGATCTTATGATGAACTATATCAATTTTATTTGGTTTTGATCAATATTTTGAATTTTCCTTGTATGTTTAACGAATTTTAAATAAAAACTTGTATGTATAAGTGATTTTACCTTAAAAGTAATGTCGAAGACATATGGAAATAAAAATAAAACGAGCAAACCGCAAGAGAATAATATGTAGATTAAATCGTGTGATAAATACAAGTTTAATCATCGCTAATGCGAGAAATCCTCATAGGGATTCGTTTCGCAAGAATTTTTGTCAAGGTATGTGTGCATCTTGTTTACAGGCCGGCGCAATGAGGCCTGGAGTACTACCGCTGTTGGTGATACTGGCAGTTCTGCTGCATCTATCGAGGTAGGTTTGTTTTAAAACGGGTAACTTGAAAATTGTATCTCACATTTTTGATGGCATATGTTTTGGTTTACTTTTTGTTAAAATGTTGAATTTTGCGTGAATTATATAATAGTCGAATTTTTATATTTAAGTTTTTATATTTAAGTTGTGTGTAGAATGACATCAAGACACGCAATCCCGTGAAAGAAAATCTAGCAATAGAAATATAATGCTACGAAACGTATTATGGCTCGTAAAAATGCATGTTATTGACTGACGACAACATCTTAGGACCAGGTCGGTACGATGCACGCAGGTATCGTTATGATGCATAAAGTTTATATGAAACTCAATGTCCACTTACGTTCGCCATTTCATATGACAGGTGTATGCGCGTCATATTTATGAAATTGAAACAAAATTTATAAAATAATTTAAAATATTTTCTGAAAATTATTAGCAAACATTCTTTTTTTTCATGAGAAACTTTTATTAAAAAATTTTTGTTTTTTCTTTTCAACATATTTAAATATTTTTGTGATATCTTATCTTTGATAGCTACCACATTGGAATATCCAGAAAATGGATATCTAGTTTTTTGCTGAACTTCTTTCTTTCTAAAAGTTATATTTTTTCATAATAATGACGATATTTTTTAAATGTTTTTTTTTTCAGATGCATGCAACAGCCGAAGGTGAACTTTCGGGAAAGAGAAAAGCAGGTGCTCGACAACATCTTAGGACCAGGTCGGTACGATGCACGCATCCGGCCAAGTGGAGAAAACGGAACAGGTGAATATAAAGATTTTTGTGTGCGTCCTTATATATATATATATATGTATATGTATATATATATATATATATATATATATATATATATATATATATATATATATATATATATATATATATATATAT
>QVOA01020022.1:0-16977 GCA_014825685.1 Pseudomyrmex cubaensis
ACACACACACACACACACACACACACACACACACACACACACACACATATATATATATATATATATATACATACATATACATGTATATAATAGGACATATATGTATATAATAGGAAGACGAGTGTGCGCACAACATACATGTGATGGATTGACCAATGTTCTTCATCTGACATTTCTATCTCTGACATCACTATGCATCACGAGCATGCGTTAAAAGCCAGTCTCTTCGTAGAATAGCTTTTGTAATTAACGCGGAAATTGTTCGCTTCGCCATGGCATTTGTCGAGGAGAAAAAGAAGAGAGAGAGAGAGAGAGAGAGAAAGAGAGAAAGAGCTGTTATTAAATTATCGCAGCGAGAAGGATGCATTTGACCAAACCAAATATAAATGTTAGTCACTTCGTATCGTCACAAATCTCGATAATGGACGAATTATGTTACGACGACTTCAGAAAAATGTCTTCGTTTTAGAAGAATTTTATGTCTACGCTGTCTTATTTGCTCCACGCACGTTCACGGATTTTTACACAAATCTACTGCATCGTCTCCCGTAAAATTAAGAGACTGTTCTTATCGAGACTGCGTGCCGAACCGGATCGCATAATGACGACAACGTTCGATAATAGTGTGGACGTTTGTCGTCTGACTTATAATCGATGCGATATCTAAATTTATGATTAAACAGAAAATTCGGAAAAAACACTGTTACGACATACAGGAACCGTTTGCATGAAACTTTGAAAATATTAAACCATCATTAATGTCCGTCATCGTCCGTTATTATATTTACGAGCGCAAATGCACGATTTGCTATTCGAAAGCAAATAAAACTGACTCGGTATCGGCGGATAATTAACGTGTCGTTGTTGCGTAACAGATTTATTTATGGACATGCTTCGCTCTCGCAAAGTTTCCCGCATGTTGCAACTAACCGATCCTCGATGGTATGCAAATCGTCCGATCTCGTTTCTGATCGCGCGACGACGACAAAGTCATTCGTCAAATTTCTTCGCCCGTCGTTCATCGATCGCGTATTTGGTAGTCGATCGATACGTATCGTACGCGACTCGTTCCCGGAAGTAATTAAGTATCCCGACAAAATCACTGTGTTACAGGATGGCTCAAAGCAATTCCAAAAGCACCCTCGGGGCAAGCATAATTCGAATCGCGTTTGAGTGATACAAAGTGGCCATATTCGGCCACTTTTTCCTAACGCGCTTCCTGAAACCGGTTTTCACATTAATCATTATCTGTATCTGCCTCCAATAACGAATGTAACTCGCCCCAGTGTCAGCAGGAACTTTCGTAAGTAAGTGGTGAATAAATTGCCCCTGACTGCATTAATTTTAATGTCAATTAGATCATTCCGCTCATAATGACTTACACTACAATTTCCGCGCACTATTTGGTAACATTGTTGTCCGACAAGAACAATTTGCAGTTTGTTCATCTGCATCTCTTTAATCAATTTAGCAAAAATTGCTAATCTCAGTTAAAAACACCACGATATTCAACTATTGGTACAAATCAAATTGATTCAATGCTTCTATGCACATGTGTGCGTTACATTCGTCGTACACTCATATGTAGCAAAGTTTTATTTTTAAAATCAGATCGTGTTTTTTAAAGTATTAGATTATCTAAGTTATTTCAGCAAATAATTTAGAATGTCTTAATATACTTATCACATCAAAATCCATATTCTTTCTTCTTTCCTTTCATTCTTTAATACTTTAAATTTTCTTTAACGTCTATTTAATGCAGTTATTATTTTTGTTTACAAATAAAAGGAGGTGGAAAAAAGAGATCTATGATATATGCGGGAGAAATAATTCTGTAAGGCGCAAACCCACAGATGTGCGTGTGATGAGAAATCTATTCTCCAGAGCAAGAATGCGTCTCTCTACCTTGTTTGTCAAACATCAACTTGTAGAACTCGTATTTGTCTTTGTTCGCGTGATTTATTTTACGAATAACATGATTCGCAAGCGAAAGCCATAATAAAAGCGACGACAAACGCGTGTGCTTACAGAAGCGATATTTATTTTCTTTTCGCGGAACGTCACGCCAATCCGTCCCAATTTAAACGAGTTTTATTGCAAGCCGTCGTGGTTAATACGTAACGCGCGGCGTGAACAGCAAGCCACGCATTCCTCTCTAAAGTGAGGTCAATTCCGCGGTCAGTCGCCATGAGTCGCCATGACTATATAAGCTCGTTGGCTTCTCGTTGCCGGACGATCAACTTTATTGATAGCGAAAAAAGAATCCGGGATAGGCCTGGTTCATTAACTCTAATAACGTTTTGTATTATGAGTAAATAACATCATGTCGCCGTGCTAGCGGCGATCACCAAAATTCGCGTAATCTTTAAAGTTTGCTTCTACATAAGCTCCGACTCTTGAAGCGTATCTCTATGCGATTATTTCATTTGATTGTAATAGTTTTGTTATTCCTGCGATGATAATGAATAAAGCATTCTTGAGAAGAAAATATTTGAAAAAGCGACGACGTGAATATTCGATTTAATTGATGAAAAATGTCAAAATTTTGCTTTGCGTTTTCATCATCGCGTGAAAATCGATCGGTTTCTATATTAGATGTCTTGCGCAAGATGTAAATACGTGAAAGATCGTTTAATTAAACCTCTCATGAATTGATATATTTATGAAATTGCAGTATAAACATTAGAGAAGAAAAGAAGCAAACTCAACGCGAGATCTGTGTAAGCCTGTACACATTATACCCGGTATTGAGATTAAGATTTGAAGGAGTTAGCGCATATTGTTCTCGGGACCAAGGAGCAAGAGGTTGATCTCCCTTAGTATTGCTATCCAGCATATACCCTAAATTATTGCGCGGGACTTGACTGCATCGGGACCTCCAAAACTATGTCGGTACTTTGTGATAATGGCGGAAGCCGAAGGTGCCGATAAATGACTTACTATCTTTACTTCGCAGTCAGCGTACTACGCGATACATAGATGCGATATTTCGTCGCACCTATAGTACCTGACTCGTTCTAAAATCATCTTCATATAATGCCGGTTTTATCGTTACCTATTTCGAACAAAGCGAAAAGTGTATGAAAAAGACATGCTTTTGATAAACGTGAAGTAAAATTATTTTCAAAAAACTTAAAATGTGTGTGTATATATATATATGTAGTAAAATAGAACTACGAGGTATTTTTCAAAACCGAATCAATTCTCTCTCTCTAAAATTATTTCTTGTTACTGTTCAAGTAGATAATAGCTACAAGAGAATTGGTACGGTATCAAAAAATATTTCAGTTCTATTTTCACAAATATCAACAATACATGTTGTAAAGTTATATTATATACACACATGTACATACATGTACATAATATAACTTTAAATAACATATCGCTTGTTTTTATAAAAGAGTTTACTGATTTATTGACATAAGAATGATTATTAAAATGTACAAAATACCGAAAAAAAGACTTATTCAAACTCAAAAAAAGCAACAATATTCCTGCGGAGTTTATATTTTCGCAGAGAAAAATTAGATTCTCTTGAGAGAGAGAGAAAAATATAGATTAATAATAACAACAGGCAATATATTATCGCGATAATATTACGATCGATTTTGCAGTAAGCAAAAGCTATGAATGAGTACTTTATATGCATTAATAGTATCGCTCTCTATTTTAAGAACCAATTTCGGGTCGACTGAGTTAATTTACGCTGGCTAACATAGCATATATATACCAATAAGGCGCTAAACTATCTCAGCAATTATAGAAGAAAACGGAGAAAGAGAGAAAGAAACAACGCGCCTGTGTCAATAACTATCCTGCAAACTTTTATCGGTAACTTGTGTGTATCAAACTTCGAAATCAAAATGTGAATTATCCGGAGTGAACGCGCCAGTCCCTCTGCTATTAGCGTATCTTGTAAGATTCGCGATCTCGATTTCTTTAAAATAAAACAATTTTATTTTCTTTTCACAATATCTTTTACAATTTTATTCACTTTTCACAATATCTGTTATTACAATCTTTTACTTAAATCGAGATATTCACAATATGTCACTTATACTATAAACACGGCGAGACGAAGGCTTAATCCGCGTAAAGAGACGTAGTTGACTAATAGATTGCTTGCTTTCTGTCTGACTGACTGACTCGCCCTATTCTAGGGCGGTCTTATATACCGTCAGGAAAGAACCCTTGAATCTAAACTTCGTACAGAGGAAAAGACTTTGGGCTTGGACTCTGTACGATCATGATATCAAGGAAGGAAATAGACTTTATTCAGAAGAAGAGATTATGATATCAAGAAGGAAAATAAATTATCATAAAACTATTGACTATGAGTTAATCGTACGATTGGACTCTGTACAATCGTAGGAAAAGTCGAATGATAATAGCAGAAGGAAGCAGATAAAGATAACAAAATTCTTATTACATTACGTGTACAATGGTCACAATCTTGCGCGCATATCCTGTTCTAACTTTACTTACATATAGCTTAATTGGATGGAAAGCGAGTGTGCGGAGTTTGATGATTACGAACGACCACCAGCTATATAAAATATTGTGCCAAAATGAGTGTCTCAATCTTACGACAGTTTCGGAAAAATTAAGATCCAAATTTTTGTTAATATTTTCTCCGTGTGTTCCATGCGCGCGTTAAAAATGTTGACGATTTTCGTATGCATCTTACGCACGTAATACGCGCTCGTAAAGACAAGAAATTTTGTCGCGCGCCAAAATTTCCGAGAATCGTCGGTCGTACGACATAAATTTCCGACCGTCGTCGTAATTGCAAGTCGTTGTATACATTGTTATATTCCGAGCGCGGCTGTAGCGGGCTCGAGAGAGCACGGACGCCCGATGTTTGGTATAGCCTAAGTTATTGCGCAGGACTTAATTGGATGCAAAAGGAGTTACAAACTTCGGCAGGAACCTGTCTGCCGAACACGATCTCACGGCTCCCAGCAGCAGCTTCGAGAGTCTTCACTCTCGTCCGTTTTCTCTTCCTGTTTCCTTTTCTCCTTCTCTCACTAATCTGCCGACCGCGTAACAGTATCGCGTAACAAAGAATGCGAGTGAGTGCGCACATGTTGCGCGCGCGCTCAAATTTAATGTGTGACAGAGCGCAAGAAAAATAAGAGAAGAAAGGAAGGAAAAAATTACACATTTACGATGAAAAAAGAAAGATGGAGTATCCGAAGAGAAGAACGCGAGGCAAAACTTAGAAGAAGAAAACCGAGAGCGCGTGGTAATCTTCCTCTGTCTACTTATTAGCTGTTTAATGAGTTGCGATGTATACGAACTACGGATGTGTGTTGCCTTTCTGCGAGGCCATCGAAAAAAACGAGCGCGTCCCGTTTACTTAACACACACACACACACCAAACAGCTCATTTTTTCGAGTAGTTTAAAGGAATCAAAAAACTAGAAAAAAAAGAAGAGAGAGATCAAAGGAGCAGGATCGAGAAGAAGCGTTTGACAGAGGCGTCCGCGGTTCGCCGATAATTTTGAGAACGTACGAAAAGCGTAGAGCTAAAAATGAGAGAGAGAGAGAGAGAGAGAGAGAGAGAGAGAGAGAGAGAGAGAGAGAGAGAGAGAACAAAAAGTATCGCGGGAATGGAAAAATCGATAGACCTCGTGAGTTAACGGGACGTAATTAAAAGCGCGCGAAAACGTGGCTGCGAATTTCGCGTGTTCTTTCTTCTCGCTAGCGACCTTTCACCATCGTTGGTCTTTATTTCGCGGGCTCGCGCGCATCGCCGGCGAGCCAATATACGATATAACGGTAAATGCTTCCAGAACTCTGTTTAAGCGGATCATTATTCGCGACTTTTTGCACGGCTTACAATGTTATTTAGAGCACTTGCAATAGAGTATTCGAATACTTTATTTGTCCCGAAAACACGAACGCAAATGTTTTTAACATAACGCTCTTTCGCTTGCTTGTGCAAACTTTGCGCTGATTTTATTTTGTATCTATTAGTAGAACATTGTTTTTTAGTGTGTTGAAAAAATCTTTTACGTCAGAAATGGACAATGGATTTGTGATTTAAGAAAAAATGTACAACATTATGTGCTATAACACATAATACGTACTGTGAGTATATTCAGATTTTTCTACTGAGTGAACGTATGTATATAATCTCGTTAAAGTTTTAAGAACGGCAGAAAAACTAAAATAATTATATCGAAAAGCTGTTGAAGTTGAAAAGTACGGTGCAATAGTTGCAGTATTTAGAATACATCAATATTTTCTTTCTGAACTTACTAAATTCAAGTTATATTTTGATGTGAACAAAGCGGCACAAAAAAAGTAATAACAGTATTACTTTTAAAATTAAATACCAATAAAATTTTCATATTTTATTGTTTAAAACAGACGTTACATTTTGCACATTATATTTTCTATGTTAAAATCCGTGATTTTTCACATTTTTGAAGTGTGTTATTTTTAGTTTTATTTACTCGATATATGCTGTTCTATTCTTAAAAAACACAAAGATCTTTTGTTGATCTTGAACGATATACGCGAGCGAGTTGTATTAATTTCTTCAACGTCCGACCATCTATCACACTGCTTCCGCGCGTCTCAACGGCGACAATTCGAAGCATGCGTGAGACATGCACCGCGACGTGACACATGTATGTCGCGATAGAATTCGAAACAAATTCCATTTCCATTCGGGGGCGGCGTGCAACATATATGTATACGTAACGCGTTGTCGGTTTTTAGCTCGTCAAGCCGTCCTTCGCTTGATCTGCTCCGCTATCGGTAGACATCGCTCGATTCGACGAAGGCAAATGAATAACGAAGCGCGAGGGAGAGAGAGAGAGAGAGAGAGAGAGAGAGTGCTGCGAAAGAATCTCACCTACGCGAGAGGGTAGAAGCGGCTTCGTGGCAGCTGTCGATCGAGCTACGCTCAACCTTCGACCCTCGCGCACAGAAGAGCGGAGAGCGCGCGATGTGCTGTGTCTTTCTTCTTCGTCGTAGGTTGTCGATGAAGTATCCAGCCGATAAGGATCTTTCTTGAAGCGAACGGGCGAAGAGCGAAATTCACGATCAACGGTGTGTAATTCGGGCTGCTTGATCTTCTTCTTCTGCTTCCTCCTTCTCTTACTTATCATTTCTTTTTTGTTCATTTCTTTCCTTCGCAGTGCGAGATCTGCGTGCCGGCCGAAGCGTAATTTCACACTAAAAAAGAATCGATGCATCGTAGAGTGCGCTTATTAAAAGTTACAGAAGCGAAGGTAATTAGAAGAAAAAATGGTGATGCGCGCGTGCAGTCGACTTGATTTTTCTCATTTTAATCGCGCGTATTTTTTGGACAATCTCAATAGAATATCACAATATTTTATATCACAATATTTATTATTGTTATCACGAATGTAATGTCTTTAACTATTGTATCTATAACGCTACGTGTTACTAAAAATATTTTTTACGAGCAAAATTGATCTCAGAAAAAAGAATGCAGCATTTCTGCGATGCAAACTCTCGACTCTGAGAAATCGACAGTGCGACAAGCGGCAGAGCAGACAGTGCTCCGGAAGATACAGAGTAGGTGGCCACAAATGGTGCAGCGCGATGTTGCGCGGGATGCAAGGGAGACGATGTGGAGGTTGTGCACGCGGCATTCGGTTAGGTTAAATTTACTGACACGCTTGTACAAGCCGCACTGGCAGCCCCGAGGCCGTCTCTCTCGCCGTCTTCTTTTCTTCCCTTCTCTCCGCACACTCTTCATCCCGTTCTCACCGCGTCCTCCACCTCCTCTCATCGTGGCTTTATGATTACCTCCGTCCGTCCGTCCAACCCTTCACCGTGGAATCTCGGTTGGCATCTAGTTAACCGGGAACGACGCCGACACAGTCCCTTCTGCACGAACTTCGGACTTCCCGCTGCGAGCGAGAGGGTCCGCCGCAAACACCATCTCTACGCTGAGCGGAGCCTTGGACACACCGTTTCTTCTCCTCGTTCTTTTTAACTCACAGAGAGCGCGAGATAGCTCGCGCCTCCTTTTTTTTAACGCGCCAGATCGATTATAGGCTCCTTACCTCCTTAACGACACAACTCTTTCCTCCCCGCTTTCCTTCTTTTCCGTGTTTTTCCTTGTTTTTTTACTTCTCTTTGTTTTGTAACCTCGTTTTCGTGAATTTACGAGATCGTTTTCGTAATCCGTGCAAAATGTCTAGTGATCCAATAGATCGAATTGGATTGACGATGAAGATCGGAGAAGAATCAGAGGATTTAGAAAGATTTTTATTTGTTTCGCGAGTCCTTTGTATTTCTACAAAAATGCATTATGAAAGCGACCAACATGGGCCGCTTATATAAAACCTTCGCAAAAACAAGGCTCGTTTCTCCGGCATCAATTTCGTGTCCAATTTACATTTCGTTGCTTGCCGACGATCAAGCACGTCACTCCTCCTTACCGCATTAGTGGCGAACGCTCGCTACGGGAATACATTTTCGTCTCGCATTATGTCATCGTGCCGCGCCTCCGCCACGGCCGCACAATATTTCCGGAAATGGAGAAGCTTTCGCACCGTTCCATAAAAGTTATGAAACTCAGATTACGATGCCTTTGTGCAATTTTCTGGATTCGACGCGACGGCGACGGCGACGGCAACGCGTACCAGGTTCTCCCGGTACGTGAGTAAGGCAGACTATCCGCTGAGCGAACGGGAACCATCCTGGATCCTTGGGCGAGATAGCTCGCGCCTCTTTTCAACATCTACTGGATTGATTATCGTTCCGCGCGTCCGTGTGCCTGAGAAATGTTGCCTTGCTTTTACTCTCTTCTCACCGCAGTCGATCGCTCTCGTTCCTTTCATTCGACCGGCCAACGCGGCCCCGGACAGGATCAGGACGATCCTCTTATCTCCTTTATCGACCGGATGGACATTCGAATTTGTTTTTGTGAGCGTGTTCTCGACAGAATGTCGAGAAAGAGAAAGAAAGAAGAAAGAGAGAGAGAGAGAGAGAGAGAGAGAGACGTATTCTAACCGCCTAACTCGATCTGACTAACTCTTTTTTAATAAGCCTTAAATAAACGACGTGCTGATTACACCGAAAGATGGAGCATAGCACGCTGTCATTCCAGAGATACTGCAAGACGCGATTTTTCAGCTGGCCGAGATATACGTTGTTTACTCGAGCAACGTAAAATATCGTAGAGTTTCTGCGTTTCACCGGTTTTCCGTATACACTATACTCCGACAGTGCAAGTTCGCTTCTCTTGCTTGAGTAACGTAAATCGAACTAGATATATAGGGGGTGTCCTTTTTCCTGACGTCACGTCAGCTGTCAATGACAGGTTTTTCAACAAATTCATAGCCAATTTTCTCTCGACAAGAAATTTATAAAAGCATATATAAAAAAATTCATTCTTGTCACATTTGTAACATAAAATATATGTAACTTTAAAAAAAGAATGCATCTTTTATAATTTTGATTTAATTTTAGTAAAAAATAATTTTCAATATTTTTTCATTGTATTATTTTTTTCTAAGAAATAAATTTTATTTTACATTCGTGTTTCACTTTTTTTCATATACGTTATATATATATATATTCTTCAAAGAATGTCATTCACGAACAACCAATGTGAAATCTAGACACCTTACGTATCTCTGTGTGAAATTGTTTGTTGTTAGACTGCTTTTCAGCATCCAGCTGATCGATTATAGTCGACAGTTCTGAGAGATGTTCTCGCTTGTGTATCCACCTGCTATACGGCGAATCTAACTATGTAAATGCGCGCACCGAGCAATGCACATTTTTGCTAAACTCCGCGTGTTACAATGCTACTCACTTACGTACAATGTATACGCAATCTCTAGTGTTAAATTATTTATGATTATTTCTGAGAGCATATAAATAAATCCTACTTTCTATTCCGTTCTGTATTCGTTCGCAAATCTGTTCAGTTGTTTATTTTACACGCGCATTTGTCAAATTAGAGCAATCCCAAAGAACAATTTGAAACTCACGACAAATTACAAATATTACCTATGTTACTTATAGTTTTCTTGCAAAATATTACTTATATCTATTAACATAAAAAGTAAAGCACCATTTGTTTACCTACATAATTTTATCTCGTTTTTTAGATGCACAATGTAAACAGTGTTGTATAAAAAAATTTTTTATTTTAATTAGTTACTGTGAAAATGTGAGCGCATAGATTTTTGAGTGTAGCACAGTTTCTTCATCAATTTAAAAACTATTGAAACTTAGATGAAATAGACAAGATGGAGTGCAATTTTATAACATAAAATCCTTATAACTAACAAACTATGCACAACCGCTAGAAGCGTCTATTCGCGATACCATTATCGATATGATACAATATAATGTTACGAAATTTCTAACTACAAATTTAGATATTATTAACACATACGATTACTGTATACCTACGAGATCTACATGAGAAGCACTTGAGTGTTAGTTTTGATCGCGCATCAAAGAGCGCGCAAGGATTACGCATAGCGATGGAAAATTACGTCTGGCTCATACACATAGCCAGTTACTTAAGTTGGAGTTTAATTAATGCGCGAGAACATAAAAATATGCGGCGCTCCGCGAACGTTTCTCGAATACATAGATACCTAATATATACAATATATATATATATATATATATATATTACCTAGATATCCGAGAAACGTTCGCGGATATATATATATATATATGTGTGTGTGTGTGTGTGTATATATATATAATATATGTACACCTGTGCGAGTACACAAGAGCTCGCAAGATTCTTATTGCACAATATTTCTTTTGTGAGACGTAGAAGCATAAATATGTCACCGTGAGAGAGAGAGAGAGAGAGAGAGAGAGATGTTTGGGATTCGACGCGTGCAGAAAAAGTGTCGTTTTATTAAAATAAAAAAACAAAAAAAGTAAAGTAAAAGAAAGTAGAGGTGTCAGAAAAAATGCAGATTTATCAGGAGCGTGAGAGATAGATGATAGCGCGACGGAGATAGATACTACGTGAAGGTGTTGGCGAGGAGGACCGCGTCTCGAGAATGCATCGTGTTGCCGCCGCCGCTGTGTCGCCGACGTGCTCTCCACTTTGTATAATACCGCTCTGGTCGTTAACTCGATGACATTCGAACAAAATGCCGCCGTTTTGCCTTACGACGGAACGTCGTCGCGTCAGGATAAAATTCTTCCCTATCTTCCGCTCTCATTCTCTTTCGCCTTCGTCTCGCTTTTTCTATTATCTCACTTTTCGCGCTCGGAGCATATTTAAGCAGCACAGTTACGCGAAACGAATTGCATCGCTCTGGTACAAATAAATATCGTCGATAAATGTTCGCTCGATATGTATTTCGTCATGTAATCAATAATAACAATTTTATTGTCTGTCAGATATTCGTCTAATCTACCGTCGAAGATGGTCGCGATCCAATCGCGTAATTCGAGGCTGAAGATCACCAATTTGCACCTTTGAAGACTTGATATAAAAAAAAAATGTAAGTTATGGTTTCAGGAAATATGTTTTTGTTAAGAAAAGCCATGTGTCAAAGGCTAACAGCAGTGCAAAAAATCGCGGATGCCATTTATTACGTACCTAAATGTTCTAAAAATAAAATAGAACATAAAAATATCTTTGTTTTCAATTTTTTATCTGTCATTTCCCTAAATAAGTAATATTACCAGAAGATAGCTCTTTTCTCGATATTTTTCCACGTTTGACAGTTATAGTATTCTTTTTATGTTCCATTTCTATTTAATTAATTAAAATTGACTTTATCTAATGTTGATTTTAAAAATACACATGTAATTTAAAAATGAAAAATTATATGAGAAATTCGAAAAACGTTAAAAGAAAATGCGTCTCAATGTTTCTCATGAATACAATAAGTCTAATTAACATGCACTTATCCATATGCAGACACAAAGAATATATTCTGTAAAATATGACAAAAAAGTTAGGTAATTTAATAAAATACAATTTTAAACAACATTGATGTTTCGAAAATTATAGTTTTCAACACGTTTGATTATCCGAGAGATTTTCATGTGAAACATATTTCAGTCTGAAATACATTTTCAATTCATCACGCTCACGCTATGCTTGTGCAATAGCCTCAATTATAATACTGCAAAAGATTTCTATAGAACGTTGAATAAATGCTCACGTATACGTCGAATCCGCCAAGTGTTACATATTCAATTTTATTTGCGATTACAAGTGAGCGCTGTCGTACCTCGCGGTCGCCGTGCAATTAGTTTAATTTCAATTCGCATTGGCTATAACAACGGATTGCAAGAGAAGTTGTCGGTATTACCTATCTGTCAACGCGCATTTCGCATTCGGTCGGTTTCATTTGATCGATATCGCTGAACAATTACAAATGTGACGTGATTGACGCCAACCACCGAACGTTCTACGTGTCGTTCTATTGGCCTTGTGGTCCTAATTATAGTCGAAATATACGAACAATCAGGCGAATTAATGACTCCTAATCTAACTAATTTCATATTAGCCTTGCAATACCGATTATAGGCGAAACGTATATATCACGCGAATTGATGACTTCTAATCTAACTAATTATCAATCATATTTACATCGCCACGAGTGGCCGTGTAAAATTGACACGTGAAAACGTATCCGGTTAAACAAACCCACAGGGCCGTTTTATGAGATAAACACACGCGGATGTGATACACGGTGTATGTGTATGTATGTGTGTTTCTTAGCCGTCATTCCGGTGGGATATAAAGTGTACTCTTAACACGTATCTTTTTGTTGCTTTCTACACATAACTGGGGTTATATCGGGATTTTATTATGCGAAAGAGCGATAAGATTCGTGCAGAAAGAGAGAAAGAGAGAGAGAGAGAGAGATGATAACTATCCAAAAGATATATATAAAATTATAAACGTTAGTTTAGCGAGTTTCTGAAAAAAAGACCTGATTATATCTAGACTTATAAATATAATTTAATTAAATAAAATATTGCTGTGTACAGTTATCATTTTTATCATAATTGAAAATTATCTTTTTTAATATTTTGATAATTATTTAAAAAATTAATTTTTTTCAAACAGTATGTGAAATCAAATAAAGTTTAAAAAACTTCATACAAAAGCGTTGATGTTTTTGCACCTATAAAGTTGCACTTTTTATTAAAATATTATTGAGGCATTATCGATGCAACTTCGTGTACAATGCAATCTATTAAGGCAAAGTACTTCTGGCAAAGAAAATTTAATTGATCAAATAGGCTTGGAACAATTTTCGGAGAATCTAACCTATGTATAGCAACCAAGTAATATGTACACACAAGAGTATTACAATAGAGTCGTATAACTCCATTATTAAATTGGAGAATGTCGATGTAATATTAAGTTGAGAGAGTGAGAGAGAGAGAGAGAGAGAGAGAGAGAGAGAGAGAGAGAGAGAGTCGATAACTGTTTATCGACACGGACAACTTTGGTTTCATCGGTTACAAACCTACTGAGATTGTTCCCGAACAAGGCGTGTATAGTAATGTTGTGCATTAACCTCAGGTAGTAATTACACTCGCAATGCAGAAGCGAGAGAGGTATAGGTGTAATAGCTTCTAACCTGATTACCGGTGATTAATCCGGTCACGTAGGCCAGCGAAATTTGTTGAATTACTATTAATGATCACGTAGCAACAATCGATCAGAAATCCTTGAGAATTGAAAATTAATTAGCCAATTTTGTAGCCGTGTTAATTGTTAAACGTTTCTGTTCTGATTAATGTGATTATTCGTGAAATAGGTTTTGACTTTATTCGCAATTATTCAGTAATTACATAGGACATAGTTTGATTTTCGAGCAACATTCAACCGATCGTCATATTGACCTCGTGACTTGATTACTTGATTACATTCTAAACGGCATTGCATGGCTTTAATTGACTCTAATCTGCTTAATTATTAGTTACGCTTAAATTGCTATAGATGTAGTTTCTTGTATATGTGTATATAGTGTGTAACTAACGCTTGTGTGTTATATCTGTCGGATTGTTGCTACTTATTGACGCACATTATAATAACGTGATTCTCGCGCGCTGCGCTACCGCCTGCGCAATATTATTCAATGTAAGCTGAATGCGTAAGCATTTCCGTAAATATCCGCGCTTAATTCAGGAGTTATTGCGTATACATACATAAAGCACTTACTTTCTCGAGGATAACTCTTTTGCTATGTTCGCATCGCGCTTGGTAAATACGTCTTGCAAAATCCGAAGGATAAAAACTCGCGTAACTAAAGGAATCCATTCACGCATTACACCAACGCTATCAATTACCAAACGTTGCCGCGATCGCTATTATTACTACAGTCCGCCCCAAAAAGAATAAGTTCTCGGCATCGGGCATCCTCGCGACTAATTAGGGGACTTGTTCTGCTCAAGGATAATCGATTCGGCAGCTTTGTCTCCATGGCATTCATAATTAATTTTCGTTGTCTCTTTCCCTCTCTCTTTCTTCTGTTTCAATAAGAGGAAAGAAGCAAGAGGCAGAGAGTAAAAGAGTAGCCTGTGGGAATTAAACGCTTTGCGTTATGTTAACAAAATTTTTGTTGCTTTCGCGCATGAATTAACTAATATTGGCACTCGAGTTTTCTTGTAGCGGATGAAGAGATGCATACGTAACGTTTTAGCGATCGAACAAATACAGTAGAATGCATGCATCGTGCGTCGGTTAGTCGGCCCTCTAATCTAGAAAAGAGGCTCTCTTCTTCTATACAGCACGCTTTTTCTTGCGTTCAGTTCTCTTCACTTCTTTGCCGAACCCTCGCCGAAACTGCCTCTGATTTTTTCTCATTGAAAAACTGCTCGCGCATCCGGTCTCACCGAATATTTGGATTACCGAGAAATTTTCTCTTAACGGCAATCAGTCCATGCTTCGTTTCTCAACGATCTTGCTTTCCGTGTCCTATTGAACTTTTGCTTCACGTTCTACATGTTTTCGATTTTCTCACTCTCTTCTTTTCGAGAAATACATGCGCGTTTATGATATCGTCGCATCTGTAGGTGTCGACATCGCTTTGCAGAGAAACATGACCTTTAACTTTTCAAAGGCTATATTGTTACGACTTTTCGCATTCCTGCGAGAATTTATGTAGAAAGCTACGTTACATAAATCCTTCTTCCTTCCTTCCTTCCTTCTTACAGACTTTCTGTTCTTAGTCTGATGTTTCAAAATAAAAACCGATGTTTATCATCAAACGAAATGGAAGTAAAATATAATGGAAGTAAACTAAAAGAACAATAGTTATAGTTTCTTTTTTGTTTTTACCTAACTGAATAAATTAGTCAAAAAAGTATTTTTGTAGTAAGTACACATATCATATATATTTTTACATTTAAAATCTATTTATTTTATTTAATTATAATCTTTATAATTAATATACATAATATACATATAATTGTATAGAGTCGTCGTATTATTCATATATTTATTCTGTTTGATATTAAGTGTATGATCTGATCTGAATTCAGATAGCTATTAAGAGATTATATACATTTATACATTATGGCTTAATTGATTTCCCCAGCAAATCACACGCGGATAAAAAAATTAAATTAATCGATATATCTTCTACATATGAAGAAATGTAGGACAGAGAACAGAAAATTTTCACTTGCATCAATCTTTTACATTGTGATACTTATATATCTGAAATAAAGTATTTTTTTCTCATATATATGGAAGTACTTTATTACTGTTTTTATTGCAACTGCCTGATATAACTGTATATCCCTTTACGGTAACATGAAGACTAGCATCAAATAAGTCAAAGTATTTCGATGTTCTATGGGATTTAGCATTCTGTGTCGCGCGAAGATAGACAAAACAACGAAACGGAGTCATGTCAAGTACATACTTGAAGCCGTCAGACGAGCCGCGAATACTTTCGTCGCTGGTGGTATATGTGAAAAGCACCGTTGTTTCGGCAACCGCCAACGGGGTAATAAACAGTGTATAGACAAAATTCATGACGACGCAGTGGAAAAACGTCTTCTCCGATCGCCGGGACGAAACTCCGGCTGATGTGTCACTTCGTGTAAAGTCGTTGATATCCGGTTCCGGACTGGTTTGATGTTCTCGCATAAACCTGGCTGTAAGGTCGTATGGCTCCGGTATACAACGTATGCGGGGAAGAGAAAACCGGAAGACATCGATCTCTTTCTCTACAACCGTTCCTCGAAAGAGGAAGAAAACTTTTCGTTTTGTATTTTTCTCCTCGATCTTTCCTGAATAATCTATAGTCATTTGTAAATTTAAAAATGACCGGTGACGTATGGTGTGGACACGCGTGTCACGTTGGTAATTTCGAGAAACTCGTAAAGGTGAAAAAAATCGACAAAGTCGAGTCATAAGTGTGCATTTGAACGGATGAGTGAACACAAAGGGAGAATCGCCATTACGTCCGCATATTGATATTATGCGCGCGACTATCTTATGTCGGTCATTCTATGTTTCATAAAACCTTTTGTTTTGTAAAAAAAAAAATCAAAAGATTTATTTTGTTAAAGAAAGGATTCTAGCGTGATTCCTTTTTCGTTGAAAAACGAGGAATTATTCGAAAAATATAGCATTCGGGAAGAGCTGGATTAGATTCATCCCCGTTACTCGTCAGCGAAACACTGAGAGGCGGGTACTTTAATTACGAGTAAAAAGAGCCTTCGCATCTGTTTCCGGCGGAATAGAAGCGTATGAAAAGCACTCCGATACGACCAGCGAAATCAGGTACAGTCAACGTGAAGTGAAAAGAACTAGAAGAGGTTCAGAAGAAGCGAAACGTTGTGGACTAATTGAATTAAAAACTACACGTTTGCTATAATCCCCCGTTCGCTGCTAAAAGAATTTAATTTTGCTCTGGCGCACGTGAGCGTTCGTTATAGGGTAAGGTTGCCTAAATCGTACCACTTTTCAGTTTATCGGAGCTGGAGGGCATACAAATGTAGTTACACCCAATTTTTTTTTTT
>QVOA01020030.1:0-15870 GCA_014825685.1 Pseudomyrmex cubaensis
TAGTACAATAATGTAATAATACTTTTTCTAGAGATACAAGTTGCGCGTGTACTTGGCGCCTTTTTTTACCTTTTTTTGAAAAGGTAATTAAAACATACATATTTAATATGTATATTTTTTATTTCTAACATTGATTTAAAAAACAAATATATTTAATAATAAATATATTCAAGTTATTACTTACATATCAAAAAACTAAATGTTCACAAATAATGATTTCAAGTATACATATCGTGTTATAAATATTTTCTTTATTTTAAAGAAAATGTAAAACAAAGGGAGAGATAGGTAATTTTGTGACATAATGCACAAACATTGTAATCCGCCAAAAAGAAACATTTACAATTCATTAGTAACAAGAATTGTATGCAAGAACCGTGCAAATCGCAAGATTTTTAAACTACTGTTCTGCGCTAATTAACTTATTTAAATTTTTATGCGCCAGCCACAGGTGGACATCTAATAGAATTCAAATCAAGTCGAGTAAGCGTTAAAGCGTCGTAAATGCGAGCAATGTTGCATTTACATTAACATCGCATTTGTATCGATTAGCTATACGCGACGGTGTACAACAGTGTTGCGCATTGAACACGTAATTACTTATTTATACGGTAAACTAATTAATTTGTTATTGGTATAATTATTACAAAATAAAAAGAAGTATTGTTACTTTGTGTTGTATTTTTATTTAAATTGTAGACAAATGGCAAATGTTCGAAAACGAGTTCTGCCTCAACTACAAATTCTGGCAGAAGAAAATTCACGAGAGACTTTCACCTCGATGACAGGTTGGCAACGTCGTCGAATTGTTGAAATTTGCGGATGCAGGAACGTCCGAGCTTACTGGCACAATTTGTCGAGTTGCCCTCACTTGGCACCTAAATGCAAGCCGACTGAAGAACTGCAGTCCTTCAGGATTGCCGAATCACTGCGGAGTCGTTGTTTTTCCCATGATAGTATTGTTCTTTGCGCGCAAAACTACGTGTTTATACAAATCTGAACACTGGTGAAAAGCCTCGCCTAATATTAGCAAAATAAACAATCACGCGGTAACTTTCGCGGAATCAATCAGTTCGATGTTACGTAATAATAACATGAATCTTGCATTTCTATATAAATACATTAAAACAACATGCAGATAATCTCTCGATAGACGTATGTTCAGGATTAAAGAACGCGCGCGGAAAGTTGAGTTGCTACTGACCGGGATCGCGCGACGGCGAAGAAATATGTTTGCGCTAAACTGTAAAATATTTGTAGAAACACATATTGACGGAGATATTTTCTTCTTTACCGAGAAGTTTGAAGACAGACATCTGAATCAACATCGTGAGCACTTTTCCGCGGAAGCAGTTCCGCGCGCGTTTTGCGCGAGGCTGCTGTTGATTCTGACAGATTTATGCGCCCGAAAGAGCTGTCAGACAAAACTCGAAACTTCCGAAAGGAAGATTCCGACATCGCGGAACTAAGCCAAGACCTCTACGTGATCCACACGACGCGCAATAATGACAAAACAATTCGCTACAACGCGCGAAAGAATTTTAATTTTGAGATAGTAATATTAATAACGTTAAGGAAATTCTAAAGTGAATCTGTTTTATCGATAAAATTAAATTTTTTGTGCACACTACTCTTTTTTTTTTGGCTGTATGGATTGATAAATTCTTTTCTACAATTAAGGTACGTGCTATAACGAATCCGGAAAGTCCAACTTCATGTAAAAACATGAAAAAATGTTTTGAAAATTCCATTTGATATTTGATATTCTATTTGAAATTTGGACTTCCAGGATTCTTTATTGTATGTACTTTAATTGTAGAAAAGAATTTAACAATCCATAAGCCAAAAAAAAAAGATTAGTGTGCACAAAAAATTCAGTTTTATCGATAAAACAGACTCACTTTAGGATCATTTTAACTTTATTTTAAATTTAGCTTTAATAAAAATAGATATTACAAATAAATGTCTATGCTGTACAGCAAAAGCTGAAAAATTAACAAACTTTTTCGGTGATAAAACTCACAAAATTATAACTTGATTTTGCATAATTATAACTTTGCGATAAATTATGCTAATACACTTTTCGAATTTACGTAAAAAGTAAAAAACAAAAATAACAAAAAAAAAAAACAACACTTTTAACAAATTTGGATCATTCCCATAAGGCTCATCAGTAATATATCATGTGGACTATGATCTCCCGGTAAGCTTTTCGTGATAAAAGGGATACTCGTCTCTCTCCGTGGCTTTGGAGAGAGCCGGATCACAGTTTGGAAATTCTATAGCGATAACTCGATTTAAACTGAGAGTCAACTCCTGCCGCTGAAACATCGCGAACTGCGTCGGACTTGAAATTAATAGTAACTTCTGTGTTTGGAAGCGTATCCGAGTACTTTGTGACTGTGTATGCACGAAGCAAAATCTCGACGGTAATAAGTACTTGAGATAATTTTCATCGAGGACACTTTGACTCCAATCAAGTTTCCGCGTCTGTAAGAAGCCGGCTTTAAATTCTGTCTTCTTGGAAATCTAACTTTTATCACCGAGGTCACCGGGGCGTTTCCTCAGCGCTGTTCTATGTTTCTTTCATCCGGCGCGTCATAACGGATGTGTAGTTTTTATATTTTATGTCACATTTGCATAAACAGAGAGAAAAAGAGAGAGAGAGAGAGAGAGAGAGAGAGAGAGGAAGATCCATAAGCAGACAAGAGCGCAAGATCGATGGCTCAATCGCGTACTTTTCCGGCTTGTATTTCCCCGGATTCTAATTCCAGTGACGGCGGCTGACATTTTTCACCTCGATGTGCTCGACTCGATCACACACACGTACAATGCATACACACACGAACGCAACGCGAATGTGAACACGCGACACTTCGGACAGTGGTAAATCGGTCAGGCGATTTCACGTGCTCTGTACGAGGCCAAAATCGTGGAGAGGGGCTGGGAGGAGGAGGGGGAGATAGCGACGATGATGGTGATCCAAGGAGATTATTGGAATCATGCCAAGATCCCTTTCAATATGAACCTGCCACGTCAACCCTACATCTCTTCGCGTTTATCCGATCGCTCGACACACGATGTGTAACGCGCACAATGGCCTAGAGAAAAATACGTCGGCCAGATAAAAAAGGCCAGGTGATAGGGACGCCCCGCTTTTGTTACCACGACTTTTTGCGACGGAATTAAGTTTACATCTTGTCAGATATATAGAAGGGGATAAAACGAAGCGTCAAAAAAATGTGTGTGTCGCTCCGACAATACACTTAAAATATAATAACGAAATTACATCACAAAATCCATTAACGCTTTGGAATCTCTAATTACTTATCATGTTCTTTTTTTTTTTTTTTTTGCGAAACAGCACGGACTAATTTGTTAATTTCCGGGTCACATCCGTTCGAAGTGCCACAACAATTTCAACGTTAGATGAATCGAAGAGAAAGTTTAATTCTTGACAAACATCCCGCCAAACTTTCCATTCCTCTTTATCCGTTGTTCCTCGCACAGTTTGCCCTTCTTTCCAGCTTTACCCCTGCCCTTCCTCACAGCTAACCTGTTTTTCCTTTTTTCCTATATTTCTGCGAGAGAGCGATTGGCGTTCGAAAAGTCTGGTGATAAATGAGCTATTCTGAAATCGGGGAACGACCCCGCTCCGCTCTATCGTCTGTTTTATCCCGGTCCGATCCTGTCTTCGATTCGCGCGGCGCTCAAGATCCAGGGGCAAGGTTTCGCACTTCTCTCCATCGCAATCTTAATTCATCAATATGTCGGCACGGCCGCGCGCCGAAAACCGGATGTTTCCGTACCGAAGGGCGAGGGATTGAAGAGGGATCGTTGCGGTGTAACGTTGCCGTACAAAACCACCGATCCATTGTTCTGGCTAAGAAACACCCGTTGCCCTGATCCCTCGTTGGTGCTCTCGATGTACTATAAAATGGCGGGTTAAGTTCATGAACGTTAAATTAAATTCAAACGGATCTTATTCTCTCTCTCTCTCTTCTCTTCTCTTCGTTGTATCTCTAATCTCATTACACCATCAGTTACTTACGGTAAAATAGAATACGTAGGTATATGTACATGCATGTAATAGAACAGCGCGAGTGAGAACAGAGGACAAGCACACTCCGTCTTTTCCTAGTACTATTATTCGTACATTAAAAATACTAATTGTATATTAAAAATATCGCATGTATTTTAACCCTAATCCCGTAAACGTTTTTCTTTAGATATGTATCCTGTAAACCTTGGACATTTATGTCTGACACGATTGTTTTATTGGTTAAAAACTTTGTAAACATTCACGTTATTCGCCATCCCATATTAAGGAAATAACATTTAATTTTGATATATTTTTTATTTTTTAGAAATTCTTCCACTAAATTTCTAAATTCTTTTACTATAGTTATTGAGATTTTCTCATTTTCAAGAATCGCTCAGACATTATGTGTCCGGGGTTTACAGAATCGGAGTTAAAACATTATATATAACGGTTTCTTGATAACGTTTTACTTTTTTGTTCGGATATTTTTATAAAATATCTGTTACATCATACGCACATAAGCCTCGTGAAGAATATCGGTGTTGACAAGACAAGCGCTTTCTCACCGGGGATAGATTATGAAAATTTATGATCCTCATGTGTAAAACACACACAAGACGTTATTTTTGTTTTTGGATGTTTGTGTCAGACGACAAACACTTTGCTTCGTGAGCTAACCAATTTTTCAACGAGACGATCCGAGCAGCAATAATATGATTAATTGTTTCGCATTGTGCTCGCGACAAGACTTATAATTCAAAGAAGGATTTTCTCCGAGCTGTAATTTCGAAAAATCGAGCAATTAGCGTCAGAAGACAATCTCATCCTGTTAACGATAAGAGCGCTAAATTGTGCGACTAAAATAAAATATTCTTTCTCGGTAATAATTGTTTTCCTTCAAGTAATACATATATAGATTGGATAAGTTTTTTTTATTTCATTAAATATATTAATACTTTCTAGAACACAATTTCTAGAAAAATAGAATTTTTTCTTATAATATTTAAAAAAAAATAAGACTTAACTTTCTCATTTTTTAAATAAGATTTAAATATTAATTTAATAATTTATATTATTTTAGATTATAATTTATATTTTTATTATTTATATAATTCTTCATATTTTTTATACAAAAATAAAGTTTTATTATGGCTAAAAATTGTTCAGTCTACTAAATTTTTGTTTCATCAACAAAATGTTTTGTTAGCAATATAAAAGTGGACTTAGCAAATTTTTCTCACCGGCCATAACAAATTTCTTGCTGTTCTAACAAATCTCTTTTGTGTGTGTGTGTGTGTGTGTGTGTCTTTAGCAATAAATCTAAATCTATTTTTAAAAATTTTGTATGTATTTTTGAAAAACGTGTACGTATTTCAAGACAAACGTACGTAGTTTTAAAACAATGTGTAGTGATTAATTTCGCGACATCTCGCAAAATTGTGAAACCTGTGTCAAACCACTTTAAAGAAGAGAAGCCTCTTTCACCACTCTAGCCCCTCGTCGTTCCGTGAACGAAGCGTTTTCTCCAGCTGTTGTCTTCACAGTAGCTATGTTGTTCGATCTCGCGCGCGTGTTCATCTCCTCCTCGTGCACAAACGTTCGCGCGAGCGCAAGATAGGTCCAGATCCGTGCCGCGAATCCACCCTTTCCGGAGCCTCTCTCTCTCTCTCTCTCTTTCTCTCAGGCTTTCGCCGCGCCCGTCATTGCGCGTTCGGTGGCGCCACCGAGTGACCGAGCTACCCGCGAGCGCAACCCCCGTTGTCGCGACGACGGGTCGCGACTCTGATGCACACCTTCAGTCGTGGGTGCAGTGCGTGCGAGTGTGCAGCGTTCCCGAGAGCTGCTGCGAGAAACCGGCGTGGCTTTGGAGTGCGCGCGAGGTTAGGTCAGTGTTAATTCTCTTTCATCGTCATATAAAGAACCGTCATCGCTTAGGAAGTATCCGAAAAATTTTATCTTTCTGATAGAAATTGTCCCTTCGCATGTCTTTGTGTTGCGTGATTTCCAGTAGGCATTTTGCATACATCCCATTGTGTTCACACGGGGTGTTTCACACGGAGAAATGTTGCAGGAAGAGTTTGAATATAATTTAATTTTTGTTTGTATTTTTACAAGATAATATGTAAAATAAATATAAAAAATAGTTATGTACACGTAGAATAGAAGGTTTGGTGTGGAACCATTTGCGACACAAATTTATGTAAAACAGAGATAAAGGAATTTTTTTAATTTCAATTATTACACAAAATAAACTCAGTGCAAGTTGTATAACATAACAAAATGATCAAACATTTCTTTACTTGATTGTAAATCTAGAATCTTATATTATATCGTAATTGCAAAAGTGCTTTTACAAAATGTTTCGAACAATTTTAAGCCAACAGGAAAAATTTTAGCGTAATTTTTTTCATTTCCGCGAAATCAATTCGCAACTGACTGCGTTGATTTTTTTATTGATAATATTTATAAAATTAAAAAACTTTAAAATATTATTTACTGAATTATATAATCGTGAAAAGTACGAGTTTGCAAATAGGAACAGTAGCGAGTAGCGCTTTAAAACTTATCTTCGCGAATCCAAACGCGCGTAAGATATAATCGCGAGTAATTAGAGCGAAGTTGCGGGAATGGTTCATGCTCTCCCGACAGCTGCTGCGCTAATTTGAATTCGCATAAACTTTAATCTCAGAAAAGAATAAGAAATGAAGATATATATATGTGTATGTACATATGTACACGTATCTCTGCAGCGAGATGTGAGTGATTTGCAATTTCCGCGACAGTGCGAAACCAAATTATCTAATCCGTGGTTTGGCAAATGCTGAAGCGTTTTCCCGTCGATCGGACACACGCGATGTCGCGTGGCGCTTTTTTTTTTTTTTTTTTTTTTTTTTTTTTTTTGTATTCGAAACTTTTGCCCGGCACCCGTAAGTTGGAATTGCCCCGAGATTTTTATTGAAGTTTAATAAACGTTCTAATCTCGAATATCATTCATGGAGAAAATCTTCGATAACTCCGAACTCTCTTTCCGATTATAGAATAGTATTGAAGATAGAAGCAATTTAATCCGTCGTTTTATTTCGTTTGCATTCGTTTTTCTTACTGTTTCATAAGGACGTGTTGTATTATTTTGTCTGAAAATGTATAAATAGGTTATTTCATTCTTTTTACAAAAATATAAAATAGGTTATTTTAATAAAAATATAAGAATATAAAATATTAAAATAATGAAGATTATTTTATTCTTATATTATTTTATTATTTTATTCTTTTTATATAAAAAATAATAGATTCTTCAAAATTTCGATAATTATCAGATAATAATTACCTTAGATATTTAATCATTCGATTGTACTAGAAATAGTTTCGAAAAGAGATATTATCTCGATCTGCAATTTGTGGAGTGTGTGCGAGTTTGGACAAATTGATCTAATCGACAGGATTTGGTTTAAATTTTCATTCCCAGTAGCAAGGTATTGCATACGGTACATTCTGGGTCTTCTCAATTATGCGCCCGAATCGAATGCTCCAACGTGCAATTCTTTTCAGTCGAGTCGACTAATGGATTGTCAAGAATAGAAACTTCACGTGGTGTGTATTGGCGCGATCGTTGGCTCTCGCGCGGCACAGTCGATCAAATGTTTCAATTCTATTTTCACTCTTTCCGTTAAAGCTAAAACAGTTTTGGAAATGAACGTTGCTGAAACAACGTGCCGGTTCTATTGGCGAGATCGTTTTTTAATCCGCGCGAGACACAGCGCGAAATATGTCCACGACATCGATATATCATAATTATATCGATGTCAGCAACTAGAGCTGTTGCTCATCGACAGTCTTATTGTCGTACTTACAACGAGACACACACACACACACACACACACACACACACACACACACACACACACACACACACACACACACACACACACACACACACACACACAACACACACACACACACACACACACACACATCGACGTCTCGATATTATTTTTCTCGATTTTAATTCTAACGATGTCGAACACCTGCATACATACTAAAAATGTAAATAGACGCAAGAAAAACTATTTTTTCCGGTTCAATCGTTAATCCTACAGCCCAGGTATTGACTGCCAACCGAGTTCATTGTCTCGATTTCCATCGAATTCGCTCGCGGAAGCGGTCCTTACTCGTAGGCGCTCGAGCGATCACAAAGAGCGCTATAAAGTAATTTACTTTTCCGATAGAAAAATAGAGAGGATGGGCGGGGAGAGGGGAGGAAAGAGGGGGAAGGGAGAGAGGATGAGTGTACAACGGAAAGGATCGGACTTTAAATTGTGCTCAGCCGTGAAGCTGTTTGAAATCTATTTGAATTGTACGACTGAATTGCTTCATGCGCGAATTATGTACACTTTGAGATCAGCCAACGAACCTTTTCTCTCGTAATTGTGAAATAAGTTTCTCAATTTCTGTTTCAGAAACTGAGGTATCTCTTGTATAATTGTTTTTAATATAAAAATTATTCGCTCGTTAATTAAATTTCAGAAATGAGAAGATCAAAAATAAAAAAAAAAGTGACAAATTTACGTGTGTGGAAAAACTGTTTTTTTTTTTTACAAAATTTTCTAACAAAACAGCAGAGAATTATATTGTGCGTTGTCGACACTCAAGATAAACTTAATGCCCCCCGGTATGTTATTTAATACTGAACAGAGCACAGTCCTTAATGCGCTAACTTCACCCGCAAGCTCAAGACAAATTCTAGACTGATGACAACGTCGTGAGGTCGGCTCTCTCTTCGGCCCGCTAATTCGAAATAATATACCGTTGACCCAGTTAGTTAGCGCAACAGCAATTAGACATTCGCGCGGCGGCAGACGAGGTGGGATCCGGGGGTGATCGATCCTTCTCCTCCCGTCGCCGGGCGTATGTACATACTCGCGTAAATTCCCGTCGTTCGTAGCCGCGCATCGGGCCGCCCGCCCGTGCGTCGACATCGACATGAGTTACAACCCTGAAGTCGCCCACCTGACAGAGCAGCAACTGCCTGTTCGATCACACAATGCGATTCAAATCTCCGAACGGCAATCGGATTCGGTAATCCGCTCCGTGTTTTGTTTTGTTTCAGCTTATTTCGCGTAAAGAGTAAAATCGAGTTTGTGAGTACGTATTTAAAACAAACAGATCAATTCTCTTTTGAACAAGCTTCGATTTGTGGCATTTTTATTTCTCTCTGTTTAAAATACGACGCGCGTATGTATGTGTGTATAATTGATCAGTTTATATATATATATATATTAAAATTCTTCGCGCCAAATGCACTTATTGTTCTATAGTTACGTCATCCGCAATGCGGAAATCTCGGCATTCTCGAGGTTGCCTGACCAAAGCGTCAACGCTCGGAGTATCAATTTCCCATTTGTGCGAATATTGGTGATACAACGTTCTGCTATCAGTGGCCGGATTCACGAAGGGCGAGGCAAAATCCGTGCAGATAATCCTAATCGTCGAAACGATGCGCCGCTTTATCCGCTAATCCCGCGCGCCCTCGGACGCCCTCACGACGACGATCGAATCAAATGAACGTCGTATATCGTTTGGAATTTACAGCCGCGCGCGGCCGTGCAAAAGAGACGTAACTCGTTTGGAAATGAGATTTTTCAACGAAAATCCAGTAGAACAAATCTAAACTACAACGTTTGCTTTTATCACTTTTGTTTTATTAAGTAAAGACATCTAAATTTTCGGGAAAAAAAAAATTGTTCTCGCACACATTTTCAAAATTTCTCATTATTTTATTGCGATTTTTTGTTTTTTGTAGTAGAATATCCAATTAGATTCTTCTTTAACGATACGTTAACTGTGCATTCAATGTGTCACCGATTACGATCGAGAGCGTGGAAAAATCGCCAACGGGGATTTTTTCGTCGTAATTGTCGCAATTCCGTCAATATAACGTTTTCGTTTATGCGCGTAACAACGAGAGGAAAAAAAAGAGAGAGAGAAAAAGTGAGAGAGAGAGATAAAGTCGTTTCGTCTGAATCCAAAAGTGGTCGGTTAACTGGCTTAATTACGGTAGGTACTCGCCGCTGTGGAATCGCTCGATGTAAATCGCATATTGACGCGGGTTTGGCCTGCACGCCGGTTCTCTATTCGCCGGAACTCCGTTAAATTCTCGCTCTCGGAATGCGCGGCCCACGCGATTTGCCAAGTGCGCGGATCAATCCGATCCATGACGGCGCGCAATTTGCGGCCGCGATTTAGCGCCGTAATGCGCGTCGATCGAAAATCAACGCGCGGGCCACGCCTGCGTTAATCGCGTTGAACACTTCAACATCGTTACGCATCACGGGATTGTCCGTTGGATGTCGTTGTTTCCGGTTTACCGCTCGTAACGCCGCCCATAGTCGCATTCGAGGGTGATTGTGATCAACACAGTTACGTCTTCTTCATCAGTAATCTAGGCGCCGCGACACTCGTGAAACGGATGAATACCGCACAGAAAAAACACTTTTTGTTGAAATTACCAAAGTTTGGTAATCTTAACCAAAATTTGGTTTCCAAAACACTTTATTTGGTTCGATTTATCAAATTTTGGTTATCTCAACAAAACTCTTTTCTCTGTGCGTACGTATAGAGAAATAAGAAAAAAAAGATCTGAGAAAAAAATATAACAGACCAAGTGGAAATGTCGCGCAAAACGCCGTTTATACGTACGCGCTGAGCGACATCATTTCTGTATGCAACGCGGTAAAATTTTTTGCACAGGATTTTCGAGGGTTAAGAGACAGAGACGGAGGGGGGAGGGGAAGAGAAAGAGAGGGTTGAACTCGTTACTTGCATCCATAAATCCGCCCGCGAACCAACTTGTATCGCTTCCAGCTTCATGGGAGCGCTATATGTCGGGAATTGCACGTACCGTAACGAAGTGCAGTTCCCGGCAAGGTGTAATACAACGGTTCAACTTTCGCTATGTGTTACAGAGCGCGCGTATACACGGCGCGCCGAGAAATTTATGTATTTTCGCTATACAGGTTTTATAGATCTTGTAGCAAAAATAGTAATAATGCGAGAGCGCCTTTTCGTCGTCCCTTTAATTAAGTCCGAATTGAAATAACCTTTTCTAAAATACATTTCGCGCGAGCACGATAAACTGTGCAACTCGGCGGCAAAACTTTCTAATTTGCCTTGTATTATCGACTCGTAGGTTTTAATTAAATTTTAATTAAAGAATTGAGCAGGAAAACCGATTGCGAATTGATGAAAATTTATGGAGGATTTAAATTGAGTTTTACAAGCAAGAAAATTATTACTTGCAAGTACTACTGAGATATTCAAATAAATTTCTAGTAGATTAAAAAAAAAACAATCTCAAATAAATATCGATACTTCCATAAGCGGTGCTCGTTTGTGCACAAAAAAAAACAAAAAAACAAAAAAAGAAAAAAAAACTCAAGGCACAGTCGCTGATCTTCATCTTCTCATCATTTAGATACGTGGTTTGTGCGACCGGAGCGAGTGGTACAAAAGGGTCGGACACGCGTCGCTCATAGTGGAGTAATCAGGGGACCATGATGTCCCCCATAATCGGGGAAACGCTGCGCGTATGGTTTCTCTCGGCGCTCGTCGTTCACGCAGCCGTCGCCGGGAATCCGGACGCGAAGCGGCTCTACGACGACCTGCTGTCCAACTACAACAAGCTCGTGCGCCCTGTGGTGAACACCTCGGACGTGCTGCGTGTATGCATCAAGCTTAAGCTGTCGCAACTCATCGATGTGGTAAGTGAAACTTTTATCTTCGCAAACGATTTTCTTGAGAAAAAAAAATCACCCGCTCAAATCCGGTCAGACGTTTCGGGCGCTCGTTGAGAAGATAATCACATATTTATTTCACTGTTTACATGATAACGCGATGACATGATTGTGGAATTCGATAATGCGGTAATTGGTACTGCTGAATATACGCATCTATATCCCACTGATTATTATGATCATTGTTACGACAATTAGTGGTATCGTTAATTAAGCAAAATGAGTTATTCCACGCGATGTAATATATACATATAAAAGATACATATCGTTTAAAAACAAAGAGTACATATATGAAAATACAGTTCTTGTTTTTACTTTCATAAATAATATATATATACGTACATATATAAACAAGTTTGAATAATAAATTACAATAATAAAAATAAATTTTAACGAATAAATTTTATTAATATATATATTTTATTAATATATATATTTAGATGTAAAGTAGATATATTAGATGCATGTCTAATTTGTATCTAAATATATACGTATATTAACCTTTTGCCTGCAAATCTAAAAAAAAATGATCTACGAGTCAGACAGACTGGGTTTGCGAAACCCACGCGACTTTAAAATCAAATATCTTCGCAAAAACTCAATATTTTGTCAATTTTGTTTTTTCTTAATCAAAAATTTTACCGATTCTGCGTCGATAAAAAAGAGTAAAACAATTTCTATCAATTTTTAAAATATAAACGTTTAAAAAAGAAATTAATTTTTATTAGAAACGCTGATGCGTTTCCAATTTTTGAGTAGGAGACCCATGTCTGCACAAGCAAAGGGTTAATATATTTTATACATATATATACATAGATATCCATTGTATTGGCAAGGTTATTGTCAATTATCTGTTGTCAAAGTATATTTATAAAAGTTCTCCAAACTTTATTAATATTGCAAAATTTCTAGAATAACTGCATTCGCGCGACTGAATTGAAGTGCGTGTTATCAGCAATTGTTATAGAAAATCGATAGCTTATGAGGTCTTTCAAGACGTTTCGGAATAGTTAATTTTAAAATTCAGGTTAAAATGCTCTTTCTCCAAGTACCTAATTACCGTAGAAATTCAAATTGTTCTTTGAAAGAAAATGACACAAAACTTTGAGTAATTGGAATAATTACTTAGTCAAACTTTGACGAAATTTCAGTTGGTATTATGGATTGTGCTTAGTAAAGTTAGGCTAACGATAAAGGTTTTCAAAGGCGCCGTTTCAAACTTTAAGATACTTATTAGGCTACGTTATTGCGATAATTAGCAATTTGACATTAGCATATTTGATTCGAGACGACGGAAAGATTTAACACGAAATAACTTGGGGAGAAAGAAGAGGGGCGGAAAGGGGGGAGAAGCGCGATTATAAGAACTTTTATAAAATATTCAGAGACAGCATGCGGCATTAAGTTAATGACTCTATTAGTTTTAATTACCGAACGATTATGTGCGCGGTAAACGGAAAATCAAGGAATATCTTCTTGCTCGGCAACTTTGACACAAGTTGGTATCGTGCGTTTAACTCTCGCGTCTGCTTGGCGACGAAGCGCTCGCTACCGACAACACCCGCACAAAATTAATGAGCTACGCTATTAAGTCTCGCTTCGTTGGAACTCATTGAATTTGACGTCGTCAAATTACTGTTGGAAGAAATATTTTAATAGTAGATATTACACGACGAAATAAATGTTTACTTCGCCACAAAAGAAGGCCCGGAAATATTTCCGTTTATTGAAAAAAAAAAAAAACAAGAAAAAACAAACCACTATCGCAACGACGCGAAAAAACATTGCTGGCGGCTTCTTCAGATGCTTGTCCCCAAAAAAGAAACAGTCTTATTACATGTCACTGGATATTACACGATAAAATAAATATTTACTTTGCCACAAAAGAAGATCTCGAACATCTCCGTTATTGAAAAATCACTATCGTAACGACTCGTGCGAATAGGAAAAAAAAAAAAAAAAACACATCGCCCCGGCGACTTCCTCAGGCTAGTGTTCCAAAAAGTAACAGTCTTATTACATGCCAATATACATATTACACGAGAGAATATGTTTGCTTTTTTACAAAAAAAGCTCTAAATGTCTTTGTTTACTAAAAGATTATCATCACAACGACGCGAGAAAAAAACAGCGATTTCCTCAGGCTGTTGTCCCAATAGTAACAGTCGCATTACACATTACTAGATATTACACGATAAAATGTTATTTTCTTTTTTTACTTTGACATAAAAAAAGATTATTTTTTGATTAATTCCGTTTATTAAAAATTGAAAAAAAAAAACTGTGTCACAACGACGCGTGCAAATAGAAAAAACATTGCTGAGACGGTTGCCTCAGACTCTCCACCTGAGTTAATATTTTTTAACTCAGATTTCATAGCGTAATTTTTTGACAAAAAAATTTTACACAATTTTATTCTCAAATGGAAAAGAGAGCGAACACATTTTATTTGACGTTTTTTCCCCTCAAAACTGATTAGCCAAAGTGCGCGTGAAAAGTATATTAATCCTTTCACAATTCGATCGTGAAAATATCGATACAATAATCGATATGACGCGTAATATCGCGAGAGCTTATCGTACGGCGTGCAGAAGCAAATATCGGATGATAAAAACATAGCGCGGGACAACTAAAACTTTTCCTGGACGAGCTGGCGGCGATAAAATTTGCAAATATAGAGGGTCATCAGGAATATACTCACGACACGTAACACTGGACGCGTTCATTTCATAATGCAGAATATCGTGATTTCAATCTTCTGCAAAAAATACACATATTATCTCTATATTGTGCCTCGCGGTGACAATTTCCAGAAATTTTCGACGACGATATTAACATTCGCGCGAATCATCATAATCCGTATATATTTTGTGGGAGCAAATTCGCAGTGCGATGTGACCGATAAAAAATCGCAACGATTATTTCAACAAGTTAATGATATAAGATCTCGAGGTCAAGCCCGAGTTTGTAAATTCAATTTCAAATGGAAATTACGCAAGAAAATAGTTTTTAAATATAAATTCAATACGTCATTCGACTTTTATCTTTTATTTTTTTGTCTTCAGTTGGATAATTAATTATATTAACAAAGTGTTTTTATAGCGCAAGAACTTCCGCAATTAGGTTCGCATTGTTCCAGCCGTTATTCCTCCAGTTGAAATTATTCGAACGATTGATAAATCATCAAAAAAATCTCTTATCAACTATATTACAATGTATCAGAGAGAATGCATTGTGGCACGTAGTTTTCGCATTTATCTCGCGGTATGAAGGAATTATCGTAAAATATTATATCACGAGAAATTACCGTAATTTTGCGAAACTTGATTAACGTTCAACCACGGCGGCGGCGGGCGGCGCAACGATCATGGAAATAGACAATTCACATTAGAGCAATGACGATGATAAGAGCTCGTTCGCTTGGAAAATGCACCGGGGAATTTATTACCGATTAAAATACAAAATTATTTGAATTCTCGATCGATTTGCGTGACCTCTCGCGTAACGTAACTTGTCGCTCGTTCCCGCGTGCGCCGAGCGAAGGGAACGCAATTTTAGCGATACGCAAATGTGATTCTCGGAACGGGGGTGCATTCTCGCTTTTACGAGCGAGCCTACGTACATACGGAGAAGACGGTATATCGTCTCGAGTCCCGATGCCCGGAAACTCGATAAACCCGCCGCAGTGGAATCTCTTTTCACCGACTTATCCTATCCTCCCTGGCAAATAGAGACCCGGTAATTATACGCGCGCACGCGTGTCACAGAAATTTCCACACGGAGTCGTTTGGCCGTAATTATATTTCACGGACCTCGCGAGGATACGCGCGGCGCCGCGTAATTACGTGGTAATTTACGTGACCGCCGACATTGTAAAATACGAGGGACTCTCGCGCGCGAAAACTGCGAGCGTGGCTTTTCTTACGAGGTTAAATTTTATACAGTGTTGTTATATATGACGGCTACGAAATTTTTTGCGTCATCTTAAAATATATATATATATATATATATATATATATATATAACGGACTTGTATTG